>WYDF02280774.1:0-17140 GCA_009867245.2 Adranes taylori | reverse complement strand
CCGTTCGGAATGGAAGGAGAAAGGGGAGGCCTACATCCAGCAGTGGATATTCAATGGCTGAATAAGAAGAAGAAGAACCCCAAAATATACCTAACGTTTTGATGGTTATGAAATCACCAAATCAAAATTGATTTATCATGGAGGCCTATTTATCTAAATCCAATCCAGTTGAATGCAAGTGCGCAAAGAAGCAAGTGAAAAAATTTTGACTTGTAAACTAAGAGAAGAATAATTTAGTTTAACATTAGATGAATGGTCTTCAACCAGAAACCGCAGACACATAACAATAATGTACATGGTACAATTTAGTTTTGGAGTCTTGAATTGATCGGAGTACATGCTTTATATTAGCTCCTAGATGCTTAGAAATTCTGAAAGAAAAACTGACTACGTTTAAGTTAACTTTAGACGATGTTGTTGCCAGCACTACTGATTGAGCATCTGTCATATAGACATATGTCATCAAATCAACTTCATACTAGTTCAATAATAAGATAAATAATTAATTTAAATAACTTTAAGAACAACATTTAATTTCTTCCAATTTTTTATTTCACCTAAAACCTTAAATTTATATTTGTATATACACGCAAAGTGAAGTTTAGCAAAATCAGTCATTCCGTTCGGCATTGACCGGAAAAACATGATGATAAGATCCCTTCCAGCATCAATTATTTCTTTGCAATTACTGTGTATGGCTCTCTATTTTCTCACGAAATAAATAATCTTCAAACATAGATGCCCCAGCGAATATACGCCGACGACGATAGTAACATATCGATATATCCACGACTGTCAATTGCACATTTTAGTTCTCATTGATGCAATATTCTGTGGTTCTAAAACAACTTCTACAATAGATTCATCCGTTTTTATTCCTATCAGCTTAAAATATTTGAAATGAAGTATTTAGTGATATAAAGATATTCTATAGTTAGTTGCTAAACTTGAATTTCAAATAGTACGCAGCACCGGCTTCAGACTATTCGGCATAAAACTGGAAGAGTTCTAGAATGAAATTTTGATAGGAATACAAAAAATGCGAAGATGGAACCAGATTGTTGATGTATTCATGGTACCATATTCATCAATTAGATTTTCTCTTAGTATTGATGAATTTATTTGAAATGTTTCTGAACGTCTTCTAATTAGGATTACTACTCTTTTATGCGGAACGCTGTATATACCATCCTTGTGTGTAATGGTACCAATATTAGAATTTTTTTACAGCAACTTTTAGAACGGCATAAAAATGTTGCTCCTTAATAATAAATTATTCTTCTGTATTCCAGAATTTACTTTCTCGTTGAGACAAACGTACCACAATGGATTTATAGCCCATCAAGAAATCGAGCCTATCGCTAGCCGTCTCCAAACTTTTACGCATATCCTTTGCAGATCCTCCTCAGCGCTTTCTGGGCTTGTCTACCGGTTGTTGAACGAACACTTTCTGCACCGCCCAGTCTTCAGCTGGAGATGTCCCAGCGCTCTTTTTATTTCTGTCAACCAACAACCCCCGCTCTTCTTGTTTCAGTCTCCAAATATAGGATCCCCGTAGATTTCATATATCTCGACATTCTTTCATATTTCTAATCATTCCAGCTTGTCATTCTTTCGTCCTTCTTTCTTCCAGATTCTTCCTGTCGTTCTTTCAAGGGCGTCTGGCAAAGTAAACATATGCCCCCATCGTACATAGGACCAGATACACGTCGCAGGATTTTCCACTCCATATATTGAGAATCCTCGAAGTCAGCACCCACGATTCAGACCCATATATTACTACAGGCCGCATGACAGTTCTATAAATTTTCTTTTTTACTTTGCCATGCGAGTAAGCAAGATTTTGGAAGCTTCTGCAGACTTACATATGCTTTGTTTTCCGCTTGGATGTGCTCTTTTAGTACAACCTTCGTATTATTGTTCTCTGTGAAAACGGAACCATGATACTTAAAAGTAGGTATCCTTTCAAATTGGTGATCCCCAGTGGTAAGTAGTGTCACTGCTTGAGGTACATTTCGGAACATTACCATATCCTTTGATTTTGACACGTTGATCTGAAGCTCTGCTTCTTTAGGCTCTTCCTCCAACTGTTGGATAGTTTCTATAAGTTCCCTCTCTTTTCTAGCGAGTAGGTCCATATCATTGACATAAACCAGATACTGCACATAGCGGTTGAAAATAGTTCCTCTACAGTTCACTTCAATCTTGCTTACAATACGCTCTAGAGTGAGGTTGGTTGCAGAGGCTGCACGAGAGGGCATCTCCTTACCTTAGAATTCTTGCGACACCGAACTCCCTGTACACTTTGCCAGCTAACGTAACTTGGCAGTTTTAGTGCGTTAGCGTTATTCTGATAAGGCCAGTCAACTTCTACGACACAACCAGCAGAGTCAAGGTGTCGTACAAGTGTAGTCCCTTTACACTGTAATAAACCTGATTATAGCCTAATGAATAACTGATGTACGATGGTGTTAAATTCATAGCATTTTTTGAGGATGCACCTGATTGTGAAAATTTGATCAGTAGTTCTTCTACTACGCCTAAATCAGCACTGGTAATCACCCAAAACTATCGCTGAGGAAGATTCGAGTCGTCTGCCTAGAATTTTAGTTAGAAGCTTATAAGCAGTGACTGTAGTTAAAGCTTGGAGCACTTCTTGTGTAGGGGACAGATCTAATATCATTCCTGTTATTTGGAATGTGCTCATGTTCCCAAAATTTCTAGATTACTGCATGTAACTGTCTGTGCAGTTGTTTTCCACCTAATTTCAAACGTTCCGTCGGAATCAGGTCTCCAACAGCTGCTTTATTATTTTTCATGGCCTTCATACTACTAGTACATCTACACAATTGACGCTCCCTTGCTGCTGCTTTTTTTCTCGCGATGCCAGTCTCACTGGTCTCCTTCAACAGTTTCTCGAAGACGTCAACCCAATTCTCACCGACTTTATTAGAATGAATGACAAGATTTCTGTTTCCGTCTCTGATCATCGTGTTTCTCACATCGTATTTCTCACATGGCTGTTGAGACATGGTTCCAGCAAATTTAGTTTGGAGCGTACGTGCCTCTTCTGGAATAATCTTTAGGTAGTTCATTAATTGTGTTATTAGAAGCTCTTCGGTATGTAAACAAAACTAAAATGTTATAAGTAAATATCAACGTTGCTTTCGCAAAGAACGTCAGCGCGTCAAAACAATGTAATCTAGCTGATTTACATGCGGACCGAGAGTACACTGTGGGAGTTTATCCCACATCCTTCCAAAGATCTACGATCGTAAAGCTCATACGATGTCGCTTCCATAGTGCTTCATTGAATCTTTTACCTACCCAACCGTTCATTAACCACTAACCATATATAGTAAGCAGCGGAGAATTGTGTCAGTTACTGCTCACTGTCAGTGTGTTGTACACACATTAGCTGTGTTTAATGTGCTAAATATGCTGTTTGATATGTAATGATACTAGCAGCATCCGATATAACAATCGATACGTGTGTTTGCGTGTATTTGCGATACTTGTGTTTGTTTATGGATGTTCGCTGGGTGGCTAGCTGTTCACGCGGTAATGTATGAATATCGTACGGGATGAAAACGATATGTGGATAGCTAGCGCTGACTGCCACACAGAGTAAAATCAGACCAACGACACCGGCTAATAAATACTAGAATTTTAAAAAGACTTATTAAGTTCTAATTTTGTGAACTAGAAGACAAGGCGTTCAACTACAGCAGTAGCCAGCAATCAGCGACAAGCCGAGCCAAATCAACGAGCAGAGCAACAGCGAGCGACAATCGCCATATAGACCACAACAGCACAATAACCTGGATAATTTACGTGCTTAGCTGCCCAGTGTCCTCGGCGAGTCTACTAAGGACCGGTGGAACAAGAAGAAAAATTCCAACGTACGATCTCATGTTAAACTGAGTTGGCATCAGAGAATGATATTTCCGGAGAAACTCTATCACATCGCTAAACACTACGAGTATTACTACGTCCAGATGCATATTACCAACAATCACAAAATCGCCGTTTGCGGCCCAATACCTCTAAACAATCAGCAATTCGTAAAAATAGAAATCTGATAGAAGCGGAAATGACCAGGTGAGCACAAATCCAAATGCTTCTTAATACATTAGATACATTGTTTGAGCGAAATATCCTAATCAAGATCGAAGAACGGACAAAGGCTCAATAATAGGTAACACGGGTTATCGAAGACGGGGAACAACGTGGATCTTTTAGTAAGTGAATGGGTCTATGAATGGGCAAATAACGATAATATGGAAAACTCGAACCTTATTTTTTAGTTTCAGCCAAATACGATTTCTTGAAACATGATACACGCTTCAATGCGAGGGGTTTTAAAAGTATGTAGCCGCCGACGGAAACGGCATTTGTATTGAGGCTTATACGACCACGTCATAAGTCCAAGCTGAATTCCTTTATAATCCAGCATCGTTTGAAATTTCATTGAAGGTCTTAACTCATTATTCTCTCATCGTTTCACTTCACAGCGTTGTGTCACAACGGCACCCTCTCATCCAATCGATACGCTGATTCAGACCGGTCTAGTACGGGAAGATTTTTGTATCACCAGCGATCTGGCTGTAACACTCTAGGCATAAATATGAAGTTTTACGTACAAGATGCCTTAACAGTCATAGAACTCTGGTAACGTGTTAATCGACAGCAGTGCGCCGAGTGCGCACATACTAGACTTCAAATCGAGAAGCTCTGCTATCATTTGAGGTTGTTGTATGGACGGAGAATATCATGCACGCATCATCTAACTACTATGTAACACATATGTCCCGTAACACAAACATTTCCAGGCGCCAGTACTCCGTGACGGACCGGACGACCGCAAACAACCAGAATAGTCATTGTTTCTGCCACCTTGGCCATTTGACGATCCATACTTCTGTAATATATTTAATTCAACATTTTCTATGTGCGTCGGCCCAATGTTTACAATGTAAATCGGCCCTTCCAGTTAACTAAAAAATTATGGCCCTTAAATGTTCCAACAAAATCAACTTGTAATGTTTTCTACGGTTGACCAGCATATTCACAATTGTGGTTGTTTTTGATAGTGCGTGCATTAGAAACAATATTTAGCAACTTTTTTTATATGACAATTAATTTGTTCTTAGTTTGAGTATCGAAAATAAGTTTTTCAAGAACTTGTCTTCGAAATATTTTGAACGTAAAGACGGGTGTCGAAAATATACGTGGAGGAACTATAGGCAAGAAAACAAAGACAACAAATATTGGCACCAGAAATTACACCGACCTTGATAAAAAAGGCGTTCTTTGCACAAGTCTACATGAAATATTCTTGCGATCCTTGAAAGTTTTATTAATTATTCCTTTGGGCTCGTAGACCTTTACGATTCTTTCCGATCAAAATCGAAAATTCATTCCTTCATAACTACCACGTACATATTATCACGTTTATTTTTGAGGGATGAGTTTTACGAACAACTTGACGGGCAAGAGAAGGTACGTAGCAGTTCTCTCCTATCTTACACTACGGGATTTTCTCGTACGATAATTACAAAATGCGATTCACTTTAATACGTTCTTTAATTTACCTACGATCACATTATGTCATATTCCATAGATTCCCGTTACATTTTAAAATAAAACGCTAGCCATTGGTAGGGTTACGGGTAGTTTTCTTATTTAATTCTATTAGATCAAGCATAACTAAACTCTGCGCAACTCTATCAACAAGAAATCTTCTCTTTTTGTCAAGGCTTCACCATCACAAACTTATTAATATCAAGCACCGTAAACTATTAATTAGCTTCAGTTTTTTTTTTAAATTTATCTCAATAAATAAACTTGTTCCATAATCAATTTAATTTTGCGCCATTTAAAGAATTTAAACTTAAAATAATTATTTAATTGTTATTCAAACCTGTACTCTACTATACCCCATATCTAACTACCGATACTTATTTAACAATTGAATTTATTTATGATTACATTTGGAAAAAAATATAATTTTAATTTAATTTAATTCACGATTCTATTTTCAAAACACAGATTGCCAGGGATTCACCTTAAACCTTAAAATTTTTCTGACTGACTATTTTCTCCAGTGAGAAATATGTGTCTTTTATGATTATTATTATTTTGACTAACTAATTTCCCACCTTTCGATATCTCTTACTACTTTACCCCTTCTCATGGTAAATTGCATTCCTCTAATGCATTCACCTGTAACAAACTTTTTCTAATTGTTATCGTCATGATTAATGTAAATCCAATCAGATATGCTTTCTTTACCCACACTTATCTGGTGTCGCATAGTAAGCTTTTATTTATTATCAATCAGATCTATTTACCCACACATACACTGACACAGCTTGACACAGCTCATTAGGCTTGCTGCATGGATCAGTAGTCCCAGATGTGTCTATAAGAATTTATTTATTTAATTAGATACAATTTAATCAACGATAAATGATGAATTGTAAAACTTATTAACGATAAAACTGCCCGTAGACGATTGCCTTTTTTTAACTAGTCCGTCTAGCACGCAAACTACCGTAGAACTAAATTAGAACGAGGACAAATTGCCTCGGTACAATATATTGGTTTATGAAAGATAGTATTTCTTCAGTTGGGACAATTTCGAAAAGCCACGACTAAGATTTTCTTGCTTGAGTTTGATCGCTGATCTTTGCTGTTCTTATTTACAAAATTTGTGACTAAGCGAAAACGGATAAAATTGAGGTCAATTTGGGTCAAATTCAAAAAGAAAAATATCGTGTGTTTTAACTGAAAGGGATGTCCGAACATTAGAAAGAGTTCAACGATTCAAATATCAGAAAATTAAAATATAGGAAACTGAATAGTTATTTGTAGTAAATTACAAATAAATTTCTCCATAAATTGAAAGCGTTCGCAGAAAGAATTAAAATTTGAAAAATTTTATTTAATCGTATTACAAAGTTTAATATAAGGCTATCTTTTCTTTCCACTTGCAAGATACTAAAAATGCCACGTCTTCAGAAAAATGTTACATAGTACGTGCCTCCTATTGTCATAGATGTTTTGCCCTAAGATAGTATATTTTATGAAATGACTGTAAAATGATCCAACCTATGAACAATCTTAATCAGAACATTAAAATATGAATAGCAAATGTAGATTCAAATACAAGAAGATCTTTGGAATAAAGTACACAAGCCGAAAGTTCAATAAGAATTAGGATCTGGTCTTTATAAATGCCCGCTATTTATATACAAACTTTAATCAAGTTAAAATTAACATTGACTTTATTCATTAAGCTACAAACTTAAACAATATTGGATGAAATTATTTTTGGCACAAAAAAACTGATCTACCAATATTTTGTCTTCCTCCACCCCCTATTATTGATGATCATTACTAATTTCCCTAAACAGCCCTAAACATACCTTCCAATCTTCAGCTACTACTCTCTGTTCATCGCATCCACTGGAACGACTTGCATTATTTAACTCACTGTCCATACCTCTCCTCTCCCTTTCCACACACTCTACACCTTTTCTCAAGCTCATTCATCCATAAGCAATTAAATCGTTCTGCACTTTCACGTCATAATCTAGCGATCCACTTGTTTTCTTTTATACCTACTGCTCTAGATAAATATACAGGAAATGTTCTGTCCAATTTTATATATTTACTCTTACTATTACAGTACTTATCCTCTCGTGAACTTCTATATTTACAAGCGAATCAATGATTTGGCTTATCCCTAGAAAGTACTCGTTTACGTACGATTAAATTAAATTTATGTGCATTCTTAAACTCGCATTCGGAACAATCGTATGGTTTATTGAAATTAAATTCTTTGTGTGTTTTCAATTTGTGCACTATTATAGTCGCACGCGGAACATATATATGGTTTAGTCCCAGAATATACAAGTTTGAGTTTTATCAAATTACTCTTTACAGCTATCTTTTACTCACATTTGCAACATTGAAATGGTTTCCTATTTAAATGTACGCGTTGGTGCCGTATCAATTATTCCTGACACCAGTCTTATACTCGGAACAATGATATGGTCTCTCTCCAGAATGTTTGAGTATGTGATTAATTAAATATGCCCTATCAGTAGTCGTATACGCACACACGAAACAATGTAATAATTTATCAGGAGAATGTAGACGTTTGTGTTCCATCAACAAATTTTTGCATTCAGTCTTATACTCACACTGGGAACAGTGAAATAATTTATCCACAGATTGAATAAGATTGTGAGTGAGCAAATAATATTTATGTACAGAATTGTGATCGCACACGTGTTTGTAACTTTTCAATCAATCTTTTGCTTTATAGTCTTAAAATCGCATTTGGAAAAGTCAAATGCTTTAATGTCAGACAATGTACGTTTGTGTTTTATCATATAAGGGTTTAGTAAATTCCCGTAACCACGTAATTCCCGTAACCATGTAATTTCACTCGGAATTATTTATCATTCGAATGTATGCAATTTTCAATTGTATGAAAATTTTCTAAAACATTCTTGATACGGCAATAAAATTGCTAATTTTAGCATCGTATTAGAGGGACATATCAAAATTTGGAAATGTTATGCAAGCTACTTTATGCTTTCTTTTACACGTAAAGACAGTTCTACATGTGTACGCGTTAGTGTCGGTTCAAATAGATGCAGTCTAATAGTCACATGAGGAACAATGAAATGGCTTAGCGCTGGAATTTAAGCGTTTGTATCTTACTAAATCTTTTGTAGTCGCATTCAGAACAGTAAAATACTATAACACGTCCAAACGTATACTTTTGTGTTTCGGCACATAAGATTTGAGTCTGGCCGTGTAGCCACATTTGGAACATTGAAACGGCATATCGTTAGAATCTAATCGTATATGTTTTACCAAAACTCTATGTTGTGCAAATTTGAAGTCGCACTCGGTTTATCGTTAGAATGTACAAGTTTATATTTAACAAAATAAGATTTACATGCAGCCTTGTAGTCACAGTCGGAACAATGACCTGGTTTTTCTCCAGCATGTATCTGTTTATGTCATAAATCTATCTTTCGCGTAGTCACATTCGGAATCACATTCGGAACAGTAAAAATTTTTGTGTCTCTGTGCGTCTGTATGTGTGTTTAAGCGTTTCAGCCTGTAATACAGCCTTATAATCAGACTTCGAGCACTGATGTGCGGTAGAACTCGTTTTAGCTGTACTGAACTCACATCTGGAACTTTGGTAAACACGGTTTGGGTAGTTACTGCAAAATTCTAGTTCACAACTCAGTTTCAATAGAATCTAACGGTTCATGACTAGTGTGCGTTCGGATATGTTCTATGAAGTCACTCATTCCTATTAAGTCACTAAAGTCGCAATTTATATATCGAAAATCGTTTAACAATGAATATAATCATATAAAAATACTAATATGTATTATAATGACAGAAAATATCGGAGTATGTTGTTTGGAAATCACCGATTCGTATAATTTTGCTGATACGAAAACAAATTGTTTCAATTACCTATCTGTCCGAGAAAGAAATATGGATTGTCCTAAAATATCTTAATCTTCACACGGGATGATCTTTCCATTAATTCGCTGGAAATATTGCTAAATAATGGCTTATTTATCCAGAAAAAATCTATTAACTTCCTGGCAGTCGAACTGAGATAGTAATTCATCATTTATGTCAACCTATTTAATGTTTCTTGATCATAATACAAAGATAACATATTTTTGTTCAAAACGTTAATCTGAAATGTATCTCGAATAAATACTTTTCGCTCTTTCTTTCCGTAGTCGCATTCAGAACAGTAAAACGCTTTATCGTGAATGTATACATTTGTGTTTCAGCAAATAAGATTTGAGTGCGGTTAGGTAGTCACATTCGAAATAATGAAACGGCATATCGCTAGAATCTAAGTGCATGTAGTTTAGCAAAACTCTCTGTCGTGCAATTTCAAAGTCGCACTCGGTTTATCATTAGAATGTACAAGTTTATGACTGAGCAAATAAGATTTACATGCCGTCTTGAAGTCACAGTCCGAAAATGATCTGGCTTTTCTTCAGCATGTATCTGTTTGTGTGTTATAAAATTATACTTTCGCGTAGTCCTAAAATCGCATTTGGAACAATGAAAACTTCTGTGTCTGAAAAAAGTCTGTGTGTGTTTCACCAATTCAGCATGTAATGTGGGGAATATTATTCTGCTGATCCTAGCTGATTCTCAAACATCATATGCATACAACATTCTTCCCTATTATGGCAGTATCACTACAGAAAATTTAATAGAGCCAGATGTGCTTGTGAGCACAAGAATGCCTTGGACTCCTTGGGCGTGGGTATTCCTTGGGTATCCTTGAGCATTGGATCCAAATGTTTAACAGATATAATAGGAGTTTAACAGTTTTTCAATCTAACCGACACAAAATTTGACGTTTTCAAAAGAAAATTTATACCATAAAGTGTAACTACTTTGTGGCAGTACGATCACAAACGCAAATTTGAATTTGCGGGTGTTGTACACATTCACTTGAATTTTAAACACAATATGCATGTAATCGCAATATGTATTAGTAAATGTCAAAAAAAGTATTTAGTTCTATGTGGTTCTCAGCTAGTCATTTATATCAGGAATTTGCTTAAAGCAGTTCCCTTGTACAAGTGATTATATAATTCCTACTACTTTACGCTGTATGGAATAATTTACGAAACACAAAAAGACAGTTGTCTCTAGAAACTATAACAATTATGCGGAGAAAGGAATAAAGTAAGCTTTTGAGAAGCTTGTTAAGAAAACTATATCCTTATATCCTTAGATCGTACTGAAAAGAGTATGGAATACACACTCTGGTGAATGTTAAGAAAACATTATAAATCACTTGGGAGTTACAGATGGAATATGGGACAAAAAGTTGTAACAAAACATGTTACGAACCAAAACTGAAATAGATTAAATCAATAAAATTACGCAATCCTTCCTATTAAATAAAGGCCCATATCGGAATAATATTATTCCAATATGCGCCTGCAAAAAAATTAAATAGATAAGTTACTGTGTGAATAAACACATCATTCAACGTACGTATGAGAATAGGGGAATCAAATTGAACGCCTATCTAAATACATGCAGTAGAGAGAGATCTTCACTGCCGCTTCACCCTCTGTTGCTTCACTGCCGTTATGTGGTTTTGAAACAAAGTCCCTCTCTTATGTAAATAATTAAATCAATAAATAATTATAGCACGGTTCTGCAATAGCTAACACGTAAACATATGAATTCACTATATAATTAAGTACGTAATATAGAAACGAAGTAAATAGTTTTATCGCTTGCGTAGTAGCTACGTTTGGCTACGTGCGTAGCTACGTGCGTGAGTGTGGATATGATATGGGCGCTGTGTTGCGTGAATGAGTCGAGCGCTGTCGGTTTGAAAAATGATGTATGATGGCTATACACACAGAGACTGATTAGACGGGGAATATTTGGGTATAAATGTCGAGAATTAAACAGAATAGTTTTTGTGTACGATTTTTTTTTCAAATAATAAGTACAAAATTTCAAAAAAATCGACAGCAGCCAATAATAGCAGACCTGTGAAGCAAAGGAGCAACGCGAGTTAAAACGTAAGTTTGATAAGAGATTTTATATAGCATATATTATTTAGTATATTGTATGTTTTATTTTTTGAATAGCTTCACTCCTTTCCGCTACTTGTTTCCTATGCACAAGTAACGTCGACGGGCTCCGAAGCGTTACATCGCAATTCCTTCACACACGGACTATAAGAGTGTATAGTTGTGGCTTATGCCAGCGTGGTGCATGGACAACGTCGACTGGTTCTGAGGCGTTGTAGAAGTGTTAACCTCTGGTTTATGTTAGAATTAATCAGTTGTCAACACCAATGAACTAAGGGGTGTTGATATAGTTTCTTGTCCTCTAACTAGAGTGTATAGTTGTGGTTTATATAAGTGTTGTGTACAGACAACGTCAGCGGGTTCCGGGCCGTTGTTTATGTACTCAGCTTTACTGTGCGCTAGAGCTAATCACCCGACAAGACCAACATATTTCGGGGTGTAGCGAAATTTCCTTATATCCTTTCACTAGAGTGTGTAGTTTGGCTTGTACCGGTGTTGGACACTGTAGCGTCAACGTACTTGTAAGTTCAGGGACGCTGTATGTAAGTTCAGCTCTAGTTCAGCTAATACTATCCATTGAGAACAGTTCATCAACGGATTCCGGCGTGTTACGTAACGTTAGTGACTTCCAAAACTAATACTGTACCCACCGCCTGACCAAAATATTCGAATCTACCCATCCCGCGTTTGCGAATTAATTATAAATAGCTATTAAGCGTTTTCCTTATTTTATTTTATTTTGATCACCGCATATATTTTGCTTTTGTTTGCTTTTCTATATTTATATATTGCTTTACATGCACCGCCGTTAATTTGAGTGCTTTTGTTTTTTTATTATTGTTATTATTACACTGTTTTTATGCAATGCGCCGTTTTTGTTAATTATTAATTATTATTGTGATGACATTTATACTGCCGTTTGATTAACTTGCTTTGTTAATTATTATTGCGTCATTGCTTTGATTTGATATTCGTAATTGGATATTTGTTCATTTGATTATTATTGAAATTGTTATTGTGCATTAATATCTTCCTTTCTCTGTTTTGTCTGAACAGTAATAGAGGGTTTTGTCAAAACCTTAATGGTGTTTCACTCATTAGTGGATAAGTTTATTGCAGATACCCGCAAGATCTAGGACACCTGGTTCACTTGCCAACTGCAGCTACCTAAGTCCTCAGAGGGTCTCTGAGGACCGGAAGAACAACAACATCTGCTTAGAAGTGCGGTCTGACTTTAAACTGACCTGTCACCCGAGGACGTTTTCTAAAAGCCGTGTCAGTCTGTTACCGTTGGCGCCATTTGTGGCAGTCGCTAGGCTCCCTATTAGCAGCGTCGCGTGTGGGAGCTCCGTTAGCGTATTAAATAGATTACTGGAGATCGTCACATACATTTGGCTTCCGCGCAGGGGCATCGGTGTCAAGCTGTTAATATAGCAATGTCACAGTACGACGACTCTACGCTATGGTAGTTGTAGTCGATACTGTATGAATGCATTAAGCGTTGTGTATGTATGTACGCTTCCGTAATTTTTCATTGTATTGCCGTGTTATGTATGTGTATGACTGTTTATACACGCTGACTATGTATTGCGTTTGCCGTATATCATATATTGGCTGGCGTTGTCCAGTGCTTCCTGTATCTACGCTTTAATATGTGAGAGACCGCATCGGGAATGAAAATAATATGTGTTGGCTGGCTTTTCGCTACTACTACGTATGATGACTGACTGAACAAATGCCCAAAGTGAAATTGTGTATTATACCGCCACGTAGGGTATAGTTAATATCGAGATTTGTATAGGATTGCGCGAGGAAGACCGTGTCAGGTAATAAAGTAACGTGTACTTGACTACACACAGACCCGTGTAACAGAACAAAAATTGAGTGACGGCTCATATCAATAAATAGCGAGATTTTGATTTTCAATTTTCAGAACTGGAAGACAAGACATCAACTACAGCCAGTGGATTACACATGTACTCGTAGTTACTCGTGCCCTCAGTAAGTCACTGAGAAGCAGATGAATAACAAGGATCTGTTTTCAGCGTGCGGTCTCATGTTGAACTGATCTGGCAACCGAGAATACATATTTCCGAAGGCTGTCATATTCTGTAATAATTAAGATATTTGTTTGAGCCATCTCTAACAGTCGCTAGGACTCTCCTGTGGCAGCGTCGCGAACTAGAGTCCGTCGATAAATTTTTATTGATGCCTTTAAATATCAGAAAAGTACAATTTTGATTATGTGATCACACAATTACTAATTCTAACAAAGAGGTAACAAAAGTAAAATTTTCTAAAATAGTTTCTCTCTTGATAACTAAAAGTAATGTAGAAACCATACTGTTTTTCGATAATTTATAAAAAACTTGAATGAAGTCCTTCCGGCATCTGCAATTTTGATAAAACAAATTTGGTTGATGATCCAGGACTGCAAATAATAAGTACTAGAAGGGAAAGAATATATCCAGCAAAGATATTCAATTTCTCAAACATGTGGTATAAACCAGATCCACACAAGCCTGCCATTTGCTGAAGAACTGGAAAGGACAGTCAATTAGCATCAAAAAACCTGAGGAAAGTTTTTGATGTAAGAAAAAGGGGAATGATATTTTAGGCTGGAATAACGAAAGGATAATAACGATGCTTAGCAATACCACTAATACTACGACATCAATTGTTTCCAGTAGGAAGAGGTAGCGTTTAGTTAGCTTAGATTAGCTTAGCTTCATTCGTTTCGCTCTTATCGAGAGCATAGTGTTTCGAAGAAGTTCCTCCAGCACACTATATTTCTAGCGAAAACGTAAAGCTCTGCTAAAGTCTATCCTTCCTTCTTTGCCTCTCCATTCACAGTCCTTCCCCCTGATGTCTTTGATCCTCCACGTTTCCAATTTCCCTGCGGCTTCCAGAACAATACTTGTCTCTCCAGAGCATCCTGGTTTTTTGGAGGGTATGACCAATTTACCTCAATTTTCTTTTCTTGATTTGAATGGAGATGGATTCCTCTCTTTTGCTCCCTAAGATTTTCGTTAAATATCACATTTGGTCAGAAGATTCGGAGAATTTTCCTGAGGTATCTATACAGGAAGACGTGCAAAGTACTGGTGATTTTGGAAGTGACCTTCACACACTCTTTCTCCCACTTCAAGTCTTACAGCCGTATAATAGCATTGTTTTCACATTGGTTCTGAATATTCGGAGTTTGATCTTTGTGGAAATTTCTCTTGCACTTCAGAGTGGGTACAGTTGAATGAAGACTCCTTTGGCCTCTCGGGTTCTTGCTCTGACATCTACAGCTGCACCACCATCATGGGTTACTATGTTCCCAAGGCACGTGAACTCTTCTACATTTTCAATGTCTTTATTGTTCACTCTCAATGTGTTTACATCTCTTGTGTTTATCTTCATAACCTTTGCCTTGGAGGAGTTTCTCTTTAGAGCCACTATCTTGGCTTTACACGGGTCTTGGACTTTATTTTCTATATTAAGATGGTTCTATGAGAGTAGGAAAATATTATCTGAAATCCTCCAATTATTCAGTCAACTTCTACTGTATGCCTTTCTTTTTTTCACCCATGACTTTCCTTATCACCTCGTCCAGAACCAATAGAATGAATGTTGAGAACAGAATACACCCGTGGAGAAATCCTGATTTGACTGCCAATGGTTCCGTGATTTCCCGCTTGCGGCATGTGAAGCGTCTAGTTGGTAACAGAGGAACGAGTCATATTATTGAGGTACCAGAAATCTGTTGGCCGAGTAGACCGTGCGGACAAACATGCATCCATATATTGTTTCCTTCTAAAATCATTGAAGTGGTGGAGACAACTTTTTTTTCTGGACGATGGAATTGTGTTCAATTAATCTTACATCATATACAATACAATAAAATTGGCATGTAATAAAAAACATTTGAATCTCTTGCACTTCTGTAGAAGCTTCTTTTCCGTCTGGAGTACGACCGGACGATAAACTTCATGTTTTGCGGATAGGATCGAAGAGGGACTGTATGGTGTGCTCAGATAGAAACAAAAAAAAAGCTAAAGACACGAAACCTATTAATATTGTGAACCTTGTTCTGTAAAGCCTAAGAAGCATTTTGGGGATGGTTTTGACAGAAGTCATATTATGAGGCATAATAAAACTTATAAATATTCACAACTTCTTACTATTTTGCCTAAATAAATGTCTAAATAAAAATTGTAATTTTCGTATATTATACAGTTATTATATTGTCCCATACAAAATGTATGCGATGTATTAAATTTTATGTTTTGCATATAATATTTTATCATAATTGTTATTAAGTAACTATTTTTTTAATTAATTGATTTGTATTAGATGTTAATTGCAAAATTATTCCTAAAAGTGCACCCTCACCTTAAGCTAAACAATTTTCTAGACATAACTTAAAGTCAAATTACTTACTAGTGATTGACACTTTTTACCTGATCATTATCTAATCACAGAGTTGGTCCCATTAATAAGTGTAATTTAAATTCTAACGGATTTTACACCTTCTTTTAGATTATGATCTGTTTTAGGGTCGAAAGTCTTCGAGGCTGGGGCGAATGTCGCTTGTAAAAAATGCAGTCATTTATGTCAGTTCCATGGTATTCAGTTTTTTTTTTTATTGAAATGAGAAAATAATTACGCTAATTAATTTAATTCTGCTGGAACTATTATATCTTTGAACATTTCCGCTATAAAAACTACACACAATACACAGAAAGGGGTTTTAGACAGTCAAGAAAAGAAATTACAACGGTTATTATTCAATAAAATTGAATACAACTAGCAGGTTATGGGCTCAATTTCACGTCTTAAAAAATACGAAGAATAGAAATTACAAGTGGACCACGTACTTTCTAGTTTGGTGTTTCTTCTATGGATATTTTTCCCTGTTCGATGAAATTTAAAAATCTACCGCAATTGTGGCAGCAATTGAAATTAAAATTGGTTCAAATAACAGTTTTTAATGATAATGCTAAAAATTAACTCATTTGTTTCTACAATTAATTAACAGTAAACACAAAATGAGTAACAAAACGAAAAAAGTGTTGTTAAAAGTTCAAACAATTAATCTAATGTATGGATGAAAAATAAGAATATGTAAATTCGAAACATATAAAAGAAAATTAATCATAACAAAGAAGTTCAATATAATTTAATATTTATGCTTAGAAATCGATGTCTAGAATAAACAAAAACAATAGTATGCGTATTCGAAATTAATATGTAACAATTTATTAACCGTCTGTCTAATAATTGAACGCTGTCAGCTTTAAAGTCACCAAATTGCAGTATACACATTTAGTCTATCACAATAATATTTTTATATTGTTTATCTTTGATAAACAACTATTAAGAAAGAATGAATATTTAAATTAAATTAGCTATTATAAAATTTCTTCAGTAACATTTCTTCAGAGTGATTCCTAAGAATCATACTGCCGACGCGACCAAACGCAAACTTGACTACGAGCTTTTTAACCGCAGCAAAATTAACG
>WYDF02280763.1:0-17140 GCA_009867245.2 Adranes taylori | reverse complement strand
GTTGTGGGGTTATCATGGTATAATTTGGTGCAGTAATTTTTCCATACTTCCGCTATTCCCTTTAGGTCGGTTATAATATTTCCTTGGTCATCTTGTATTATTTGTTAGTAGTTATATACCATATATTTAATAAAGGAACAAAGATTATGTACATAAATACCTATGTGCTTCTACATAAATACCTATAAGCTATATATTTCAGTCCCGCCCCAAAAGTAACTAGATTTAAAGTAACTAGATTTAAAAATAAAATCTTTCGAAATTAGAATCTCTTTTCCGCTAGAGGGCAACTTCCTCCACATGTGCGAATATTCCAAAGTCTCCTAACATTATTGGCGTTAATAATCTACATGTACGCTTAACCATTCAATTAGTCCTTGTATTAGTCAGCTACCGGTCACTATAAATAAATTACTAACAACAGCGACATCTAATAAATATGTAGATTACAGGAATCCTCATTATCGGCATGTCATAGATATGCCGTTTGTTAGAGAGATCCTCGTCTAACTCAGAGCTTTAATAATAATAACGATGATATTTTATTTAAGAATAGCTAATATAGAATATCATACTAAATATATTATGTGAAGAGAGATGTATGTGTGTATTATTATTATATCTATATGCATATAGATTGCGGTATTACATAAATAATTGTATTTTAAAAGGGACGGAAATATATTTTCAATTCATGTAAATTGGATACAAGTATCATTGTATATTCAAGTCTTTATGTCTATTATATGTTAAATGCGCGTTTTGTTATTTCCAAGTATGGAATATAAAATTGCTTTATATAATATTATTTTATCTTTATTATGAACTATACTCGATTTTAATATTATTTATCTATTCATATAAATGTCTTTTCATTTACATTTTTGTTAAACTGTTTGGATAATTAAGTCGATTATATTTCAAAATAAACGAAATATAATCAAATTCTATTTTAATAAAGCCTTTTACTAAACAAATTATTTAATTAATATATTTTTAATTTCGCTGTGGATTTCACATATTGAATGACGCATTTCGATCCATCATCAGACTTGATTGCTGACTTGCTGACATCTGACTAACTGATGATTTCCTTTTGTTGTTTTCAATGTGTCAAATATCTGTCGTATTCTTCTTGCCGGTGTTGTCATGTTTATTTATTTATCCCTTTTCTGTTGCTGTGTTTTGATTTTTATTTTTGTAGGAATTTGAATGGTCGTAGTAGTTACTAGGCAGACGAATTTGTAATTCAGTTGTTTATTTAATTAGTTTCCCTTAATTTTATTTCGATATTATTATTATTAATAAACCTTTATGGGCATTAAATCAATACACAATCAGCAGAACAAAATACTTACAATAAACTAAACTCAGTACAAAAAACAGTAATAAATAAGAGAACAAAAAAACATAGAACCGAGAAAGGTGCATTCCGTCAACTCCCCACCAATCACACTCCCTTTCCATTTGCTACTTAATATTTGTCGTAGTCACCTACCACTTCCCATTCCCTTATATTTTCTTCAATCCTACGCCCTATCTAGACCGTCATTTCCCAAACACTCCCCAATTCTCTGATAATTCTCTCGCAATCCCGTTCCACTCCAATCGATTACATTCTTTCACTCAGGATTCGCTCTCGCTCTTACTTTCGTTTTCTTATACATTTCTTTTATCATCCTTATCATTCTTCCAGCTATTCCAACTTTCTCCCATAATCTCTCTCTGACTTAATTTATCGAGCGCAGACTTTAGGTCTACATGTAACTTTCTGTCACCTATTTCTTGATCCATTAAATAATTTAACGTGTCACTATGTTGTTTGTAGTCCCCCTCCCCTTAACAAATTCTCTCTGCGAAAGCACCCTTCTCTTTCATCTCTCTTATCAACCTTCTATTTATTACTCCAGCAACTAATCTCCATATATTCCATATCCATTCATTATCGTTAGACTTTCCACACATTCTCTATCATCTCTATTCTACACCTACACATATTTCCCTTGCTTTTATTCTTCAGGTATTCCTTCCTTTCCATACTTATTTATCCCACTGATTATTGCTTTAACCCCACTTTTATTACACATACTCTTATTTCACTTGGCAATCTATTCGGTTCTGTCCCACGTTTTTCATTCATGTTCCTTATTTCCTCCCTTACATCTTCTTTTCCTGTTCTGTACTCTCTTCTCTCTCACTTCCCATTCCAGATGTTTCATCCCCTCATTTCTATCTCTGTTTCGCTCTTACACTATTCTGCCCATTGTTCAATTCTATCATGCATCTTTTACTTCCATCACCTATCATGCGTCTCTCTTAAATATTTCTACACTCATCCTCCGTTTTACATCTCTCATCCTCCATCCTCCTCTCATTTTTCTTCTTCTTCATCTACGATCGACTAGGATTTCTCCTCTTTGTCTGGTCTACTACATATTTTCGATGGACAAAAATATCCACCTTTCTGCTCATCTATTGGGCGGTCGCCCATGTGATTTTCTTACCATGGGTGTACTGCTTTTACAAATGTGAGCTAGTCTTCCCCTTCCATCCTATTAACATGGCTATTCTTTTTCTCTCAACAACCCCCTTCCACTCTCTCTTGCGAAGGAATGGGGAAAGGGATCAAAAAGGTTAAAAATCCTAAACGTAGGTGTAGCGTAATTCGTGATGGCCTCTGGGTCGATCAAGTGCACAGATAAATGACAAGAAACTGAAAAAGATTTAAGTCCTTAACTTCTCCCTACGCAAGACGGTCGTGCATAGCGAAAAACCACATCCTACACGTGGTGGTCCTGTTTTCGCAGAACACAACTGATGTAGACAACAGAATGTCGATACAAAATTCTCCCCCAAACACAAAATGGTCACTCATTTCTCGCTTTGATCTCATCTCACTTTTCTTCACCCTTTCTCTCCTTTTTTAATATTTCCCTTACCATTTTTGTTTCTTCCTTGTCCATACTTCATCCACGTGATCAGTTCTCCTCCCTGTCCGCCTTTTTCCTTGTCGTATGTAAATCCTCTTCATTGTCCTTTTTATTTCATCCATCACCTCTTCCATGCTTTTCGTCTCATCCCATCCCCTTTTTATTTCATCCATCACCTCTTACATGCTTTTCGTCTTATCCAATTTTATATTTTTCATGCTTTCCACAATTTTTATTTGTTGGGCTATCGTTGGGCATCTCTTGGGCATCTCTTGGGTCTTCCCATGGATCTATGCTTTAACAAATGTGAGCTAGTCTTCCCTCGTCCACCCTGTAATCATGGCTTTCCCACTCTCTCTTTCTAGAGGGGATGGCTAAAATCCATAGACGAAAGTACACCAAATAGTATAGGCGCCTTAAGGTCCTTAGCTTCTCCCTATGTTCTCCGTTTACCTTGTCTTATGTCAGTCCGCTTCATATTCCTTTTTATTTTATCCATCATCTCTTCCATGCTTTTTATTTCAACCCATTCTTTCCACCATTTTAATTTTTTCTATTTAATCCCATTTCATATATGCCTCCGTATGTTCCACTTGGCCTTTCATTCAATATTACATCATTATGTCTATATGTTCTTTGATTTCCAGATTTTTCAATATTTGTAGTGCGTTCTCTATTCTGTCGCTTAAATAGTCATATTTTAGTAGTGGGAATTATATATTCTGCTCTTCTCATTACATATTGATGTTCACTGAATCTTATTTTAAAGGTTCTGGTAGTTATTCCTGTATATGATTCATGGAAGATTTTACAGTTTATACAGTTAATAATAAAACACTTTGTATATTCTTATATTGTAGATAAGAACAATCGATGTAGATTTACGTTACTCGTAGAGTTATTCGATACATTATTTTCGCGCTTCGTAAATGGTTACACTCCTTGTCAAAAAGGCATTCCATTGGAGAGAGAGAAAAAGAGAAGATGAGAAGAAAAAAATGATTCCCGGACCGTAATAAACAACGACTTATCGAGAATAATCCGTATTTATTTCGCTAATAATTTTTCTTGCGTACGTCAAAATATAATTAAGGCTGGCCATTATTTATAATTTAAATGATTTATGTGTATGCAACGTGTCTGAATATACATTTACAAAAATAATATAGCACTTTCTACTTCGTTCCTTTGTAGATCGTTGGCACGAAACATAAGGAAAAATATGAATTGGTTAGAGAGGGTAACCATAGGAAAGAAATGCACTTTAAGAAAAGAGGAAAATGATCAAAAATATGGAAGATTCTCTGCCATTAAAGAAACATTAGAATGGTAATAATAAACGTTTATCTAAACAAGAAGGAAGTGTGTGATAATTTTCGTATCATTATATCGCTCACTTAGTATTATCTACAAATTAAGCAACGAAATTGTTTCGATGTTTCGATACAATTAGTACACCATTATTAATTCAATTTTGTGTTAAAATGTGAGTATAGACATAATAACATTATTCAGTGCAATTTTGACGATATGAACCTGTATGGAACTTTTAATGGAAGTATGGTGTTTGAACGAGTTGGAAGCAATGAATATCAGTGGAAGTAAAAAATACGGTAACAACAAGTCCCACTAAAGTCATTACTGCGTTTAATAAATGATAGAGGAAGCAAAGACATATGTAACAAAACCCGCTAAATTTTAGCGGGTCTTTAGAAAATAATAGGGAAAGGAAAAGATATAAAAATTCCTATATAACAAGACCAGCTAAAACACAAGGAGACTCCAATTCAATCATATATTAGACAAGTAAATTACTTGGTACACAAAGCTGGTATAAATGTTAGACTACTATAACAAATCATAGAGATAAAAGAAATAATAGGATATATTAAGACTGCCGCTAAAAACCATTTCGACAAACAAGTAACTCTTCATATTGTAATTTTAATTATTGCAAATTTCTTTAAATCCTTAAAAATAATAATAATAATCAAAGTAGATTAAATCTTATTATATTTAAATAAAGAGTAAAATAATATTTGTTTAACAGTATCCAGTGAACATAAAATGTGTAAATTTTTCTGAATGTAATTGTTATTGCTTTTATCTCACATAAATAAAAAATAAAATCACACAAAAATAATATCACATAAAAATAAACAAATCAATTAATCACATACCTCATAAAAGCACATAAATCACATAAATAATCACATAAAATAATTCACATAAAAATAAAATTTTAAATTCGAAAATTCTACCAGTTCTAAAGCTCCAGTCGCTATTTGCATTTGAAGCGGGAATGGAATGCCTAAATATTTCTTAAGTCAATTAGATAATTTGGGATTTACTTAATCATGCTTCTTCCAACACAATATAATATTGCCTTCATCAGTAGCTTGTAATTGCAATTCTTATTGTTCAAATTATGTGTAAATTTTTTTGGTGATACCTTTATTGTGTACACATAAAAATATTTATTGAGTACAATAAAGTAATCACCAAAAACATCTACACATAATTTAAACAATAACAACTGCAACTACAAGATACTAAAGAAAACAATATTTTAAAGTGATGGAAGAGACAAGTATTTCCCAAATTAAAACGCAAAAATTTAATCGCAGTTATTTAAATTTTTGACGTAAATTTCCTGGTGTAAATTTCTGACGATTTTATTTGTATGTGATATTTTATGTGATTTTATGTGATTATTTATGTGACTTACTTTATGTGAATTATTTTGTGTGTTTATTTATGTAATTTTAAAAAATATTTATATTTTATTTGTTTATTTTTATGTGATTTTATTTTTGTGTTTTGATTTTATTTTTATGTGATTTTAGTGAACTATTTTATTGTGTAATTATTTGATGTGAATTATTTTATGTTATTATTTATGTGACTTTTATGAGATATGTGAATATTTGTATTTGTTTATTTTTATGTGATGTGATTTGATTTTTATGTGAAAAAAAGAGTGAGTATATATTTTTTTACGTTTGAAATTTTTTCGAAACTAAAGCCGATTAAATTAAATTTATTTATTTAGAATATATTTGAATTATTTATTCTGCTTTTCAAGATGAAGTCAAGTGAACCGAGTTTCATTATAATGGACCGAATTTTATAAGATACGAAGGGAGTTTTATAAGATACAGTTTTGATAATATATTCAACCGGACCTAAAAAATCTAAATTTTTATTCGGAGATAAAAGATATCTTGATAAGCATCTTAAATTAACAGTTTTACTATTAAGATTTTCATCATTTATAATAATGTACTTACATACATGCACTTAAATGGTTGAATTAAATATTCAGATTAAACGGTTCTAACATGATGGCTTACCTGAAATAAAAAAAGAAAATATTATAAATTACTAAACATGCAAGTCATAGTCTTCAAAAATTAACAATATATATATATATATATAAATTAGTGATAAATTAACGTACCGGATTCACTATTATGTTGCTTTCCGCGACTAATTTCAAGGCAACAAGAACCTCATCGTCATACGTTTGCATGCTAAGTGGTTTGTATCATGTTTGTATTGCCGTTATAGATGTGTCCTTCGTCATTCGTTGTCGGTTTCCCTCGTCACTTTGTTGCCCGCGCGCGCTAAATCCGAACGTTTAATGCCACTAAGTGACAAGGGAAAGCGACACCGAATGACGAAGGACACATCTATAACAGCAATACAAACATTAAACAAACCAGTTAGCATCCAAACGTCTGACGATGAGGTTCTTGCCTCGAAACTAGTCCCGCAAAGCATCATAATAATGAATCCGGTACGTTAATGTCTGCTTCACCGTTTTCTAGACAAACCATTAGAGCTACAGCGATTAAATTCACACCATATATTCGTCATAACACGTGGATGGTTAATAAATACAGGAATGTGGGAAATGGGGATGCGGGACCAACGGGAATAAGTAACACATATTCAGACCATATTTAGACAATATACAGAACATATATTCGTCATAACACGGAAATGGTTTTTGAACACAGGAATGCGGGAACACGGAAATACGGGAACACGGGAATCCGGTAACAAGGGGATACAGGAACACATACTAAGATCATTTTCAGACCATATATTCGTAATAACACGTAAATGGTTTTTCAACACGGGAAGAAGGGAACACGTTTACATGGAAACACGGAGATGCGGGAACACGGGAAAATCATTAGACCTACAGGGACCAAATATTCGCCATAATACGAGAATGAGTTTTAAAAACAGGAATACGGGACCACTGGATTACGGGAACACGGAAATACGGGAACAAGGGAATACGGAAAACATACTCAGACCATAAATTCATCTTAAAATGGGAATGGTTTTTCAACATAGGGATGCGGGAAAATCGGAATACAGGAACACGGGAATACGAGAATACAGGAACAGCGGAACATACATTCAGACCATAACACGTAATAACACAGAAATGGTTGTTGAACAGGAAATGCGACATCACGGGAATAGGCGAACACGTTTATACGAGAACGCGGGAATGCAGGAAATGGGGAATTTTTTTGCGCAACGAAGTTCGCGGGCTCAGCTAGTTAATTTAATAAAATACAAACGACACAAAGATTTACGATATTTCCGTCCAAATTTTTTTAAAAAGCATTCAAGCAACTCGGCGTATAGATATGTCGACTGTCGCCAACCAAACAACGTTCATACTCCCTTGCATAGGAGAACGAGAGGGAGTTAGAGCCGGCTGACGAAAGGTACACAGCGTTCGTAAGTCAATGCATCTCGAGTGAAGTGTGCGAGTTGGAGTCAACTGCCGCAAGCTACCAACAACGTTTGCATTCTCGTGTGTTGGAGAGAGACAGCAGAGTAAGAGCGAGGCGGAGAATATATCGCTCGCATTTGATGACCTTCTCTTTTGCTGCTTTGTTCAAGTAGAATGAGAATACAAGAAGAAAGGATTAAAGCGATTTATAGCTTCTTGTTTAAAGCAGATATTTTTCACGTTTTTTGTGCGATTGCATCGAGTGCAGAATGTGATTTTAAAAATTGGTACTTATTAAGACAGAGCAATAATTTCGTGCTCTTTTATAGTGCAAGCTGTTCCCGCGCATTTTTTATTATTGAAAAGTTTCGCTTTTGGCGATTTTAGATTTCAAATAAATAACTCGTAGTAGGGTTGCTGAACCTGCGGAGGTCGTTCATTGTCTCATCTAGTAAGGGGTTTTTACGATCTCCGCTTTTGGAACAAAAACCCTTTATGAGTTTATTGAACTTCGAGTAACTTCGTCTGGACGAGAGTTCAATACCATCGTATTTTCAACAAACAACTTTTAACTGACTGACAATTAAGAACTTCGAAACGAATCAAGAAATCAAAAGACAATGTGTAGGGAAAAAACCAATCTTTCATACAGAATAGTTCTGAGTGGAATCCAAAAGCCGTATTCCACCACAGGCTGTTTTAAATATAGATGATAGAAACATAATTTTGTTTTTCCTCGTATAATGTGTATAAATCTAGCCTTATTCGGAATTCGGAACAATGTGTATTAATTTGGGATGATTTTACTTCTACTTGTCCAAAAAATCATCAAAATCGGGCCAAAAATGAAAATGTTATTTGACATCAAAATTTGTTAACATTTTAAAGCGGCCGTTTTTTGTGCACCTGAGTATAGAAGCTGTATGTTGATAAATGTCACCTGTTTTCAAAAATAAGTTGTACACTTGTTTATTTTAAAGCCTACGTGGTAAAATATTAATTATATGATGGATAGCACAAAATAACTTTGGCGGCTTTCTCGTCAAAGTTACATATTCCTACTACTTCAGTTGCATTCAGGGGAATACATCAGAAGGCCGAACGCACGTGTTTGATGGGTGGTACCAATTAGAATAAAATACATGATAACGTATCGATCATTAAATTGAGAATGATCTAATCATTAACTCTATGATATTTACTCATGGACCTATTTTTTACCGGCTTCTAATATGTACGGCTTCCTTCCTCTCATTTACTCAAGGTTCCTTAAAGTTTACGGGATCTTGTTATAGGAATTTTATTATACGATTGAACTGGAGAGCCACTAAATTTTAGCGGGTTCCAATATTCACATGCACATAATAATACATGCACATGGTGTACAATTTTGTGTCGAAAATATTTGAAACAAACGGCTAGTGCCTCTATTCCTAACCCGCTAGCGAACGTTTCAAGGAATCTAGTTTATTAGCATGGGATATGTCTCACACCCACTTAACTCAGTCAACCAAAACTTAAGCACCAACTAAAACACAAAATAACTTATACCCGACGCTCATACATCTATTGTTGTCGGTTAATTAATTCCATAGAAATTAATCATTAATTATCAAGTACTATGATATAAACCGCCAAATAAATTTAATTCGTTCAAAAAATATCCGCCAAAACTTATATAGTGCAAATAAAAAGAGAACAAACGGATCGAAGAAAAAAAGCGTCCGCATATTCGAATGCAATGATGTCTATAAATAAGCCATTAATTCAAGCATCGCATTTATGAGTTCATTCTCGTTTAGTTATGGTTTTTTTTACATAGATTGTTTTTAAATATTTTCATTTGCGATTTTTGAAGACAAGGTTATTTATTTTACCATCACAAGAAATGTATGACTTCAACGGTTCTTTTAACTAACCAATTTTATAAGTTCTGATGCCAAAATTTCTAGGAATTTTGCTAAGCAAATCTTCTAGAGTTTTCGACTTTATGATTTTAACGGTCCTAGTAGCCATCTCTAAATGGTTTTGATTCTACGTTATCGAGAATTTTAGTAGATCCTCACCCCATGTATATGATATACTAGGAGTATATCTCACCGGCAAAATTCCAATATAAAAATCCAACACAGTCTAATATTGATGAGACGCAATTATGAATTAGGATCTTCGTTTGTGCAGCTAGCGATTATCGTGAACGATCAAAACCCAATGTTTTTCAAAACTGTGCAAATGCAAAAGAAATAAGGTTACTTTGGCGCATCTCGAGTCACAATTTGCAATTACCTGTTTAGATCTATCTTTGGTCAGCGAGCGATTATCGCAGCCTTAAGAATAGTAAGTTAATCAGTTAGAAATCATCATCAAACATCTACTAAAATCATATTCGTAGTGCATATTCCAAAGACTGCACATTATAAGTGTCATGTATACTCCACAATGACTGCTAGATTCCACATAAAATTGATTAAAATAAAACACATTCCTTTTTTATGAACAATAAATGCAAAAAAACAAAAAGGAAATTTTGATCGCATCGGAGATTAACAAAACCTGTCGAAACTTGGAATGGCATGTCCTGAGGTGAGCGGGAGTGATATGTTTGGAAAGTCTCCAGCGGTGCTTCTGTTATACGTCCCTGACGTCGCGTATCGAGCGTCGCGCTGCGAAACGTCCCGATGCTATGGCATTCACTAATATAATATTCTATTATTTTTTATTCGCGTTGTCATAAAATATGTAACGAAAGTGCGGCCGTGCAATTTTTTTTTGGTGTATGTCGATGGCGAATAAAAATGCGAGAAAGACGAGACTAAATCTAGCATCAATAATTCAACGAGATTATGGAAGCAACATTGTGCTTGAAACAGTGGAGGGGAAATCATAATAGTTTCAAATTATAATGCTTGAATTACAACTAGTAAGAAAATATTATAAGTTAATTAACATTAGCGGTGCAGACCTATGGATATTTGCAGAGTTTGATAATTATGGATAGTTTTCTAAATGTGAGAATATTCTTCTACGTAGTTGCAAACATGGATTAAGCGTCGTATCATAAACCACTAACTGATTCTTCTTACCATGTTCCTCCATCGCTTTCTGTTCGAGGCCGAGCTCGTATTTTCAACCATGGTTCGGTTTGTGGACTGTCGGACTTCATCAATACAACGATCTGGACTCATTGTGAACACAGTCGAACGTCTTTGCAAACAGGGTTCAGCTTCTCTTTCTTTGTTGCGGCTACTGGCTCTTTTCAGGTTTCCCGAAAATATATAAGCGGCGACGCAATTTATTCTTGGCAGTTCTCGTTTCAGTTTTTACGCTTAAAATCTAAATACTTCAAGACACTTTGCTGTGCTCATAACACTTTCCTGCGTGAATTCGCCTAATATTTACTTTGACTCTGCTCTCTGTGTACTTATTAAAAGTACAAGTAAAGAACGTAGTCATGTTCGGTCGCATTAAGTCGGTCGCTTGCAATTATAAGCCAAGTAGGCTCAGTTTCGTTTAGTAAAAACATATAAGTTGAATTATTATTTTATTCATTATTCACTCCGGAGAAAAGATCACAATCTATCAGTAATAAATTAATTAATTTAGTAATGTATGTATATAAATATTAAATTCATTTAATGAATACAAATAACAAGTTAAAGTTAGATTTGATTAAAGCACAATCGATATTTATTTAATGACACAACCTTGCGAAATAATTATACTGTACTTTTATAATTATTGTATCGAACTACTTAAAATAAAGCAGCCGTTTTAATTGTTTTGTCCCTAGCCATCTTTTATCCAAATAGAAATGTGAATTTATTTTAAAATGTTTAAGATGTATTGAACCATTATTCTCAAACTTAGATTTCAGTTATGACATTGCTTTATAGTTTTGAATAGGCAAGCGTCTATTAATTAACAGAACGAATTTCACAGCGTTCGATCAATATTGTTGCTTAAATATTAGGAGGAAAGATATTGCTTCAGAACTACGCCCAACTTCTAAAACGTTGATTAAGAAAATTCCTTTTGCTCTACCGTCGTTTAAATTAAAATGGTTTATAGTAGTTTCTGATCACGAATGAATCGGGAGTTTTTCCCAAACAATAGGAGTTTGAGAAAACTAGCCTAGTTCTATGTAGTGTCAAAAATAAACATGACTATACATTCCGCGACAATATATTTTACACCTTTGAACTCAGCAAGTTTTTGAATGTAGTCCTGGTTCTTAGTAGAGCGGTCTACAATCATGATATTAGTTTTTCTCGATGTATATCGAGACCATATTGTTGGCTATAGTCTTCTAGTCGTGCCATTTTAATTGCAAGTTTTTATGCACTGCTGGCTTTCCATCCCAGCTTTCTAGCGCCGTATTATGTGTTCACCATAGATATTGAATAGCTGAGACGAGATGATACAGTCTTGGCTGGTGCCTGATTCTACTTAGAACTCTCGGGAACTTCTTGGACACTCTCGATCTTTGTTGCAAAAAATTTCGAGATCAGAAAATATCACTTTTGGTGGCGCTCCTGAAGAAACGTTAAACGAAAAAAGAAAGCTATGTAAATAAAAAGAAAAGTACCTCCCACCAAACAATCCCTTATCACTTAATGTGAATTCATCCTCCACCTCCCTCTTGTTTGACAATTTAAAATGATATATCTGCATTTTGTAAAATTATGATTGAAGCAAAGCGCCCACGTAATTTATTGCGCACAGTTAAAGTTGATATGCGTATATAAAAATTCATTTGTATTAATGTCGTCATCTATTATGCAATAGGAAACGGATCTGCGTTGTTTTACTTGTCCTAGTCGGTAACATACAGCACATTGTGCTGTTATTTAAAGATGGCCCTATTATAGATTTTTTAGAAGTATTAATAAAAGTTCGTGGACGTGATCGCCACCCCATTTTTCTTATATTGGAAGTCCTATGTCTTATTATATCTTGCATCAAACCAAAGTTGAACCTTTTCATTTTGACTATCACCTGATAGCTCGTCTATTAAATTCAATAATTGTTTAGGGTAAGCTAAACAACATTAGTCTACCCTATAAATCACCTACCCATGAATCTCCCGGTCCCCATAATTGCCAATGCTTTGCCGCGGCCTTTGGTTGCTATTGACTTTTTCCCACTATTTATTTGCCTACGGTGCGGGCAACTTCGATATCCGGGTTGCCATGCCTATGACAGCTCTTGACTCTGTTTTCGGCTAAGACTGTCATGGCCTTGTGAATTCATCTATGCAAGAATTCGCCAACCCATTAATTCCCTGGTCCCCATATTGGCCTACCGCACGAACAACTTCCGCTTTTGAGTCATATATTCCCCGTGTCCGCTTTGCACAAAATTGAGATCCTTGGGTCTTACATATGTACCCCATGTTTTTTTTAACTCTCATAAGAACGGAGATATTTCATATAGTACAATAGCCGTGTTCGAGAAAATGGAGTAACTTTAGAGAAAAATGTTTCAAATAAAATTGGACGAGCTTTTGGTGGCCTATACAATAAAGTTTATTCAACTATCCTATCTCTTATAGCTCCTGAGATATATCGAAAAGTTTGTAAAATTTTAAACGTGGCAACGTCGCGTTCTACACCAGTTTCAAGCATGGTACTAATTTCAATAGACAGACACATAATACAAGATTCTATATGCGAGCGGAATTTCAGTCTTCTGTTTTTAAAACTAAGTTTCTGAATAAAATGATCATTTTGAACCCCTCCTAAAATTATAATGTGCACACGCCACTGATAACAACTTTTATTCAATTGCAAAAGCAATTATAAGTCTGAATTCTTAGTCTTATAGGTCTCATATAACGTAAAATATTTGGTCTGGTAACTTTGCATATATTAGATATTACGTAGGTCAGTGGCGCAACCAGGAATTTTTAATGGCGGGTGTAAAATATTTTTTTTACAATTTTATTTATTTATCTTCATTACATGAATAAACATAACCAATAGTATTTAATTAAATATAAATATCCAATTTTCTTTTTTGTTCCTGCAAAATTTGAAAAATTTCATCTTTAGTAATTGAAAAGCCTTTATAAATGTAAAGCATTGCCAAACCATTTAAACGATCCTGTGATGTGGAGTTTCTTAAATAATTTTTTAAATATTTGAAAAAGATCTTTCTACAGTATTTCTCATCACAGGAAGGGTAGCCAGGATTTTTAAAAGTTTATAAATACTAGGGACGATTTCCTTGTTACAATCTTGTATACAATGCATCACATTTGCATCTTTAAGCCCTACAGATGAATCTTTCTCTTTTAAAAATCTTCCTTTTCATTGATTAATAATTGAGTCTAGAACGGCAAGAAATAATTATATTCTAAAATATTCTTCTGGAGACTGTGAGCCTGAACTTACAACGATGTACCTGTCAGTTGGTTATACGTGACCTTATATGTGGATTTATTTTTTAAATATAATCAATTTTATTTTCACAAATGATATCAATTTTATTATCATTTTATTTGTTTTTTTTTTACATAAAATAAGCATAATCTTTAAATTCATGTGACTTCTCCGTGAAATTTTACCTTGTGTAAAATAAATAAAAATGGTACAAATATTAATAATCAATCTTGTTCAGGGGGGGGGGGGTGCAGATGCTCCCTAGCACTGCCCCCGGTTGCGCGATTGACGTAGGTCTTACATGTATATAATATGATTGTGCTCATGTGTGGTATCATTTTAAAGATAATCACAAGGGCTATAAAAATGTATAGAAATATACATGATGTTATTAAAAAGCATCTTGAACTTTTTAATTGCTCAAAATCAGTTCAGTATATTGAATTGCTCACATCGGTCAAATTAAGGCTTCTTAGCATTACATATGTTCCCTGAGTTTCATTTTTCCAACTTTCAAAAGAACCGAGATATTTAGGGCAGAAATTTTTTTCAAGGTCAAATTACTCCCAAGATTGCGTGTAAGATTTTTTTAAACTCGTTAAATCCCTTAAATATTAAAGGATCTTTCGATACAAGAAATTAAAAAAAATTACCGGATAAGTTTTGAGAAAATGGACCGCAAACTTTAAAAAAAAAACACTCTGTATATATGTTAAATTGTGATAATAAAAAAATATTTCGAATAAAATCGAATGGGCTTTAGGTGGCCAATAAACTAAGGTTTATTCGAATGTCCTGTCTTTTATAGTTTCTGATATATATTGAAAAATATTTGGACACTTTGAATGTGGCAACGTCGCGTTTTATACATGATAAGAGACATTTTTTTGGTCGATGCATAGTACGAGGCACTATATGTGCGCAAATTTCACCCTCCTAATTTTTTGTGAAAAAAATGGCGCATTTCCGTCATATTAGATTTATAAAAAAAAAACTTGCTTTTGCGAATCACTCTTGTGCACCAGTCTATCAAATTTCATGCAAATCGGTTCGATAGGTTAGGAAAAATTTTAGAACATCCATCCACACACATACTCACACACACACAACACACACAAATTCACCAAAAATTCACCTTCAAATTTTTCCACCAAGAGAAAATGATTTTGAAAATTTTTTGGGGTAATTTGACCACCTCTTCGAATTACGTATTAACGGTGTGCAGTTACAAGAGACGTACTCAGCGCAGATATTTATTGCTGTCATAGTCATAGGACTCTCTTCATTTTCATTTTACATAAAATAATGCTGTTACATTGTTTTGCCTCCGGCTTAGTTACGGGAGCAGGAATATCACTGTCGTCACTGTTCAACATCACTGTCGTCGTGTTCCTCCAGCTTTTAATTTTTTGATTCAATATATTCGATAATTGCGTCCTCACAATCTCCATTCTCGTTAGTACATTGTAAATTTGTGTAAATTGTTGAAAATTTAAGATAATTAAAAACTTGGAAAAGTGCATATTCTTCATCGCTGTCATGTTCTGGAAGCTCTGTACATTTTAAACCGCAATAAGCAAAACAATTTTATATTGTGCTGATTTGTAGGGCTCGCCAAATGTCAGCTACAAACTGTTATTGTCTGTAAAATTTTAATTCGCTTCTAAATTCCCTTCCTCTGAAAATCTGCTGTATTTGTGAGCAGATTTTCATCAACGGATTCCAGTATGTATTTAACCAATTTTCCTCGTACAATGTCTTTAAATTCTTTATTATCCTTATGTCCATTGGCTGCACAATGGGTGTGGAGTTAGCAGGAAGAAATTCTATATGTATATTTTTTAAGTTGTCATCAAGCATTAAATATTCTTATTGCTAATGCTGTAATTTCACAGCCCAAGTTGTAAGCCAATTTCGGAAAAATTCAGAGGTCATCCATGTATTCTTGTTAACATGGTACTCTGCAGGTAAACCCTCTATTCTAAGTCCCGTAAAGCAATGAGGTTTACTATTTTATTTCTATAATGAGTAGCTTTCGTTTGTCACTACTTGACATATTTGTAGAACATAACATAGTTATACGGTCCATTGCCCTTTTGAAGCCCGACAGTGCAATGTATTTGTGACATAGAGAACTTCTGGCGTGGCGCTAATAAAGACCAGTTTCATCGGCATTGTAAATGTCATCTGGATTATAAGTGCTTAGATAAATAGGAACTTTAAAGGAGGTGAAATAAAAAAATCTGAAAACATGAATCCTATACCCTTCTTATACCTATTCATACTTCGTACGTATATGGTATATGAAAGATAAAAATATAGTATTTACATTAAATTTAAGCTCCAAGTACGGTAGAAGGTAATATTGTAATACGAGATATCTTTTATTATAAGAGTATTCTAGTCAATGATTAATTCTACTTAAAGCATAAAATTATTTAATAGAAGTTGCAAATGACCATTGTCCAGGAATGGATAAAGTTCGTGAACCGAGGTTCCACTGTAGTTGACAATACATTGTCAAAAATATAAATTTATTATAAGTGCTTAGATAATCCACCTTTAAATCACCTCCTTTAAATTTATTAAATCAATTTAAAATTCATCATCTATAATTGTTCTTAATCAATTTTAACTTAAATGTGCTTCCTACGTTGATTAAAAAAAATGTAGAAGAGATATATTTTATTATAAAAGTGTTCCAATAAATTCTAGAATTCCAATAAAAGTATTCGAAGTTGCAAATATTGTTTTATAAAAGGACGTTTAGATCTTACATCAATTTACACAAAAATTATTTTTTCATATCACAAAACGTAGTATATCCATTTCTCGTTAAATCGGAAACTGAATGTCCTTGTATAGTCTTGGAACCAACTGCAAAATCCCATCAGTTTCGGTTTACGACCATTGTTCGGGAATGGATAAAATTCGTGAACCGAGGTTCCACTGTATTTCTGTTCAACTGAAAATACATTTTCAGTAATATAAATTTATTATACTTATATATAAACGTCTAGCTTTGTCCGTCTGGAACGCTTTTGATACTTATTATATCACTAGCATTTATG
>WYDF02280752.1:2650-17141 GCA_009867245.2 Adranes taylori | reverse complement strand
TTTATATATTGAATTCCCATCAAAGCAATGCTTCCTGACAAATACTATTTTTATCATTTTTTAGCATTTTAAAATTAGCATAGCATGTTAAAATTAGCTATCTCTTGATTACTCCATGATAAGATAACAGAATTTAAAAAATAGTAGCCGTTTTATTTTTGGGATATAAAACAATCAAATTATTAAGCGTCTTTATTGGAAGTGTACATGGAATAAATTGTCATCGTATACCGTACGAAGTGTGGGAAAATAATTCACGATTAAATTGCTAAAGTTACGCCAACGTCCATTAATTCCTAGACATAGGAAATTCATATAAAATCCAAATAAATATAAGTGGTCTAAATTTTGAACTACGAATACCAATGGGAATAGTCAATGGAATTAACTGCATGGATGAGCTACCATCGTTACATATACTTATATATACATGAAGAATTGTCTAATTATATCTACTAGTGGTCGCCCCGTCGTTGAAATTCGACCGTAATTCAGTAAATTTTTATGTTTGAACGTTTTATTGTCAAAGAGTATATCTCTATAATCATTGCATATAATTTTTTTGAATTTTGTTCTATTACGTCAGCTGCAATCGTGTACAAATACGTCAGTAGCGTGTGTTGGTTATCTTAATTCACTGCAATACTTATGAAATTTAAAATTTAATGTTAGTAACAAGTTGAAAAAAAAAACACAATGACAGCTTGTATTCGTACTAATTTTTTGATACAATTCTTTGGCAGTTTTACTTTTTTCATGTTATTATTGAATCAAATTAACGCTAATATAAATGAGACTTGACAGTGATATACGTGTCTTGTATTTATTCATATATTTTTTCATTAAATCAAACAAATTGGGCAGTTAAAACATTGATGTTGTCCATTGAACTAAAAATTATTTGAAAGTGAAGTTTTGAGAAAACGATGTTTTTTGTAAAAACTCTTTCATCATTTGCTAAATGCCCTAGGCCATTATATTTGGAAATATGAAATCACAAACCATCGAACGATCGAACTCTACTTCTCTACGAACTTTCGAATGGCATACGAATATCGAGTGGCATCGCAGGCATGTGGCATATATAAGCGCAGTATGAACCTAAACAATGAATATTTTATTTTGTTTAACTTAATGTATTTGTAACACATATTACATGCAGTGGCGGATTTACGCATATGATGAATAGGCTACAGCCTAGCGCGGCAAATTTATAGGGGCGGCAAAATTTGTAACATAGCCGTATTTGTTTTTACATTCTGTTTCTTTCAAAATAAATAAATAAATAAACTATGGGCGGTTTTGATCCGCAACATATGTACAGATAAATCTGACTTTAAGGAGCTACTCTAAAGTTAAGCCTAAGAGTGTTTATTACACTTTTAACTTTGTATAGCAGACTTTCTCAAACTAAACAATATAAAATGGGCAATTAATAAATTTTTATTTATTTTTCCGACGATTTTCAATTTATATACTATCTAGACATCTTCAGTTCAATAGGTTATGTATTGATAACTACTGGTATATAGGATTGTCTTAAACAATAATATCACCGCCCATTATGGTTGGGGTGCGCTAAAATAACATCAAACTCGATGAATCTTAAATTGAAAACCATCCAGTAGCAGTCAGTTCACGATATTCACAGTGGTCAGTTGACCGAATTTTTGCCGTACCACAAGCTCTTTCCCTTGTGTTTCTTTTACAAAAGATTATTTATCACATGTAAAGTAAGTATGTGGTTTATTTTTAAATTATTATTTTACGTTTTAATTTTAAATTACATATTTCTTCTAAACAACAACATAAACTTTATTATTGTATTACATTATTTATGTATTCTTATATTTTATTGTTATTTTAGTTATTATTACAATAATGGCTGATGGGAGGAAAAGACTTAATGGTTCGCAGTATAACAAAGTTGCGAAAGAAAAACACGAAAAAGAACATGAAGCGATCAAAAATACCAAGAAAATTGATTCATTTTTGAATACAACGTCCAGATATACCATTCAAAACTCAATTCCTGAAGAGCAACCTTCATCTTCAAGTACAAATTCAGTATGTCAATGCGAAGCTTTAACAACAGCGACACCATCTCCATATATTGAAAAAGAAACTTCCGCAACAATCACAAACATATCCCAATTATGATAAAGATCCAGCCAAATGGATTATTAATTATTCTTATATTGATTATTATGCTGCTCGAGATTTTGAACAAAATAACGAACTAAATTTTCAAAATTCTAAGCGATTATATTCAGATCAAACTAGATACCTACATACTAATACTTTTATTTGAAAATAAATGAACGGTGAAAAAATACAAAGAAAATGGCTAATTTATTCAGAAAGTACTGGACGAATTTTTTGTTGACCGTGCCGAATTTTCGAAGGAGAAGATCAATTTGCAGAAAGTGTATTCGATGATTGGAAGAAATTTAAATCCCGTGTTGAACAACATGAATGTTCCAAGCTTCACAAATCTGCTATGATAAATTTAAAATTAAGAGCTACGAAAACAAGAAAAATTAATCAACTTTTATTTTCGCAAATTGATGAAGAGATCAAATTGAAGGGAAATTTCGAGAAGAATTGGGAGAAGAGTGGAACTTATTAAAAAATTAACTTGACTTCTATTGAAAAACCTACCTATGGAAATTTGGATATTGGATGAAACATGTATCGGCCCCTTCGTAGATTAGGCGGCGAAAATTTTGAATAACATCAGTGTTGGAACTCCGACACATCTTCCACATTGGGGAAAATAAATATTTTCTCGCTCTTACTCGATTGTGTCAAAAATGTCCCCACGCATTTTTCTTGGTCAATTTGTACAATGTTTCCAATAAAATATTTGACCCCATAGTCGTACTGCAATTTTACCATCACCCAGTCCTCTTTATCAGTTTTTCCTCAAGTTTTTCCTCAAAATGGTGGGTTGCAACTGCGAAGTCCACTGTATGTTGTGGTGTGATTGTCATAACTGGCTTGGACCGGCCCCTTCCAGATCTGTCTCACATGCTGAACTTTCATCCTCTCAAAAATCCGCCACAGTGACACTGCGCCCAGCTGGCAGTTTTACTCTTTTTTTCTTCCCCAATATAACTCGCCACTCTCTGTTCCATATCGCATTTCTTTCGAAAAAGTTGTCAAACTGTCATCAGCGTTAAGCAACGGTATTGTCTGCTTCCACATCAGAGTTTTCGGGTGGCAAGCTCTGCAGAACTTTCTGGGCATTTAACAATTTTACAATTTTTACAAAAATTTAATTGTCTAAGGCTACATTGAATTTATTTTTAATTTAATAAATGATCTTTGCTCACCAATATATATTTAAAAAAGTGCACTCAGTTATAAGCCGTGAAATATTATGAAATGTTTGTCACACATCGAACTCGACCGCTATATGAAACTGTAAACAAAACTTTGCTCTCTCAAATACTCAATCAGAAATGATTATTTGGTTTCAATGGCTCAGCTATATCTTGGCAGGACTCTTATCGACCAAACTTTGGCAGTGTGTGCAAAGTTTGGTCAAAACAAAAAAAAAAACAAAACAAAAAAAAATTAGCGGTAAATTTAAATTACTTTTTTCAGTTTTTGTCCCTATACTCCCCCATGTCCGTATTTACCCCAGTAACTGTACCGTATTTCCCAGTAAACACTATAAGCACGTGCTTACATCGGCAGGTTTTTAGGGGCGGCAAATTTGTAATATCTAGATATATAACATGCCATATTTAGCTACAAGGTAATATTGTAATAACATCAGTTTATATTAAAAATGAAATGTGTAATAAAAACCGAGATAAAGATGTTGCATAATGTTAAGTTGCTTTTTCAATAAAAATAATACCAAGTATAAAAAAATCTCTGTATATATAGGCGGCAATTACTTCAGTACTTACAACAACATCGACAGAGGATATACAAACATGTCGCTCGACGACAACAAAGATTAATATTATAATCAAATAGTTTGTATCGCATTTTTAAACGTATGAATTATTTATTTTAAATAATTCATACGTCCTTGCCTTGTGCTTAACAATTATAAATAATTACTTTAATGTATTAAATATTAAATTCGTTTTACAATACAACTAAACCTTGCGTTATATCTCCATTTGTTGATGTTTATTATTATTAAACTTTATTTGTGTTAATAAATTAAATTTTATTATAATTCCGTAAATGAAGTTTTTAAAAAATCGTTACTCGGCCGCGGAATTTGAATTCGTTTAGCAATAAATAACATGTTGGTTAATTAACTGTATCAGACCAAAGTATAGTTTGAGTTTTTCAGTTGAAACAAATTTTAGTTTTAATACTTTCATTCGACACTTGCCTAAGAAATATTGTGCTTGCAATCAAAATATAATGATAAAAATCAATTACATATAGCATGAAAACAAATTATTTTGCATAATCTAATAGTTACCTGACATTTGTAAGAAAACAGCGTCCGTCAAAATGACTTCGTTAAAAGTTTGTTATTTACCTGCAACATAAAAATGCAAAATTAGGATTACGAATACATATTGTACATAGAAAATAAAATATTTAAATGTAATTCTAAAAAGTCATTTTCATAATCATTGGGATAAAAGCCAAAACAAAATATATGTAAGAAAAAAAATAGTATATTACATTTATTAAAAATATATTTAAAAAGATCATATATCGAATTTAATATTTCTCAAACTTCCAATTCCAGCCAAAAAAATCGACGTAATGTTAAGATACACTTTTTTTGATGTAGGCAACTATTCTTTTCATTTCAATTTATATGAAAATTCTCCTGTAACGGATGTCAACCGCTAATTTACTCCCTCTACTGTCCAAGCTGCTTCAATCTCCCTACTGTTTAGCTCCCCTCAAACGGTCTTGCTTCTTGTGTAAAACCGTGGCGGAGCCGTGTGCGGAACCGTGGAAATGAAACAATACCGCTGGCCGAGGCAAAGCCGTGACAACTAGACCATGTCGCTGGTCGCGGCAAAGCCGCGGCCGTAAGCCCCGGCTATTGGGCCATATCGCTGGTCACGGCAAAGGCGCGGCAACAGGCCACGGTAATGTGGACAGCAGTCCTTTTCGCGCCGTCGGCAAATATGGGGACCCGGTGTGGAGCGGAGGGGAGGGGGGCAAAACAACGTTTGCCGAGTCCGCTAGTATATATATATGCCTCTAATCTAGTCATATATATATAAATATATATATATATATATATATATACTTAATTTACACTAAACTTAACGTCGGATTCTACGCGTCCTTTTATCTCCAGGTTCTTATTGCCTCTTTTTAATATAGTTAGTGTGTTTTAGATTGTTTCGTTTGGGTGATCGTTGTTGATTAAGTGATTGGATAGTGTGAGTCGTATATGTTTGGTATTCTTAATGCATATTTGTGTTCTGTGTAACTTGTTCTGACATTACGATTTGTTTTCTGAAGCATACATCGGAAAAACAAATCGTAATGTCGGAACAAGATACAGAGAACACTAATACGCATCAAGAAGACCGGTCATATACCACTCACACTACGCCAATGAGTTAATTAACAACTATCACCCAAACGAAACAATCGAAAAAACACTATAATTATATTAAAAAGAAGCAATAACGAAGTGACTTGGACATAAAAGAACACATAGAAATATATAAAAATAAGATTCGATTTAATAAAGAAGAAATCGATTTAATAAACGAATAATTAAATCGAAAATTCGAAAGCTTACTAAGACCCCTCAAATTATTACACAAGAAACAATAAAAAAAAATTGATAACGTAACAAGAAACCCATACGAAGAATATCAACATATATATATATATATATATATATATATATATATAAAGTAGCAACATCGAATGAAGAATAATGACAAGATAACCAACCAATTACAGTGCGGTCAGTTAGTGTTTGAAAATGGCTTGGACAAGCCGAAACACGTCACAATAAGTGAATAAGGTAATTTCGATGGTGAGTTTAATGTAAATTAAACATATATATATATATATATATATATATATATATATAGATATGTATATGTATATATATATATATATACTGTTTCAGTGCTTCGTTTTATTCCATTTTCGGCAGGTGTTTTAAGCAATTTTATGCGTTTGTAAAGCATAAAATCCTTATCGTATGATGCTTCTAGCGTACGCAATTGTTATCATCCTTGTGTTGGCGCCCTTGATATGGTGACTAGTACCGTGTCTGGTAGGGAGATCGTTGTTGGTGGTCGATACAGTGTGATAGAGACGATGCCTTTTTAGGTGGTTTATTGTTGTTGGTGTTATTTTTCCTTTGGTCATTTTCATGGTAAGGAGGTAATATAAGTTTCCAAGCAGTAGGATTGTCGTATAGTTTGTTCTTCGTGTTTAGTTGTTTCTTGAGTTTTAATGGATTTCTGGTATTTTGTTTGCTGTAGCTGGTTTCCGTGTCTACTATTCTAGAATTTTCGAAAGCTATTCTATGGCCGGTCGTGGAATGATGTTGGGCAAAGGCGGACGTGATGAGGATCTTATTGGCGTTGTTTGCGTGTTCAGCTATTCTGGTTGACATTTTTCTGTTTGTTTGACCGATATAGACTAAATCGCATTAATTGCAGGATACTTCATATACTCTTTGGTTTTCCAGTGGAATTTTATCTTTTGGTTTGGACAATGTGTTGCTGATTTTATGGTATGTACCGAATACTGTTTTGATGTCGTTTTTCTTTTGGATCTATGATATTTTGAAACGTTAATATTACGAGATATTTTCACTTCATGATTTTTCCCATAATATACGCACAATATTCAATACTCGTTCCTTTTTTTATAGTATATATTTTACGAAAATATGTCATACCTGCGCCATTCAATTATTTGACCGGTTCAATATTTTTCAAACAATAGTTAGTTAAATCAAGTTCCCTTGCCCTACTTACCATTATTTTTCGCACGTGTTTTAGCTGTGGAGCATCGTACCATCAAGCTGCTCAAATGTACTCTCGACATATTCTCACGTGTTTCTTTTCGCGGCTCATTAAAATTTGTGACGTGAACAGAGAGCACCGAAAAGTGAATGTTAGCCAACGCGATCCATATTTGGCGATCTATTAGTATTTTGTATTTTATTCTATAATAATTTTATATATTGTATTTCGCGTCATATGCATCATTTTCAAAAAGCTGATCAGCACGTACAAAACTCTGTAGTAAGTAATATATTTGATCTTCTATTCATTTTTATTTATTTTATATTTAGTTTTATTTTCTGAATATCCTCAAAATGTCAAGACATTCAGAAATTATCAATACGATTGAACAAGTTTGAGCTAGTTATACTATAATACACTTTTTGGCTAGCTGAAAGCAGCTTTTAAATTGCCGTACTGAATGATTCAAGCACGTGGCAATTAGTTGGAGTACCTTATGCTTAGAATCAAATACTCAGCGTCATTTCTAAATTAAAAGTATCAATTTATTACATAAAAGTTTAGTCTCATCTATGAAACCAATTCTTATGTAACTATAAACAAATTAATAATTTGTGGCTTGTACTAGTTTTTAATAAAAATTAAATAACAATATAATGCAACAAAAGGTGATACTATAATATCTTTTTTACCTACATTTACAAGTTGCAATTGATAGGCGTGTATTCTAATTACATCACAAGCAATTAACAATTTGTCTTACTTATGCTGGGTCAGGAATTCTTATTTTATATATTTTAAGAGGGTGATCTTTACTATGGAATATTTTTATATCTGGAATTAATATTTTTAAATGGTCTACTTACAAGTTTTTTTAGGAATATCAGGAAGTATACGACACACCTGAGGTGGTTCGTATATATAAGATAATCACAATTATCTTGGTAACAATATATATATATATATATATATATATATACTACATATGTAATAATCTGGGTATATAATCACCTTAGTGCTTATCCTCCAGATATCTCCAGATATCCTCCAGTTATCCTCCAGATAACTATCCTCTAGTTATCCACCAGATAACTACCTGTTAGAAAGCCACAACAAAGTTTAATTGAACAGTTTACTAAATAATGCGTAGAGATATCTAGGAGTATAGAAGCCATGGCTCCTATTCTCTAGATATGTTCTGTTAGCAATAACAAGAAATATTAATGTAGTTAAATTTATTTCTGAAAATGATAATAAATATAAAATTAAACCGGGAGGGGAGATAATACCAGTATACAAGAGAGGGAATAGAAGTGAGGCAGATAGTTATAGGGGGTGACTATAATGAATGAGTTATATAGATTGAATGCCAGGGTGTTGAATGGTAAAGTGCAAAATGAAATGGAAAGAAAGAGAATACTATCAAATACGCAGGTGGGATTTGTGAGGGATAAGGATATAACGGATAACATAGTAACGTTAAATAGCGAGAGTAGGAATGGAGGTGTCAGAGTGGTTTAAGGTAGAAGATGGGGTTAGACAAGGATGCCCTCTGAGTCCGAGTCTATTCAATATATATGTCTCGGACTTGGAAGGGGTGTTAAAGAAGGGGCAATCGGGGGAGTATTGGTGGGGAGAGAAAGAATATGGTCACTGGCGTATGCGGATGACATAGTGTGTATGGCGGGTAGCGGAGAGGAGATTAATGAAGTGATAGAGAGGGTGAATAGATATATGAGTAAAAGAGGGATGGAAGTGAATGTGAATAAGACAAATGTTATGGTGTGTAAAAGAAAAGGGAGAGAAAGTAAGAAGGATGTGTTTGAAATGAATGGTAGGATAATCGAGTGCGTGAATAAGTGGAAGAATTTAGGTTATATGATGAGTAGGACGGGGAGTGTAATGGAGCACGTAAAGATGAGAGTGAAGAAGGCGGGAGTAGCAGCACAAAGGTTATGGAAGGTATGGAAGAATAATTTCAGGGAATCGGTGAAAATGAGATTAAGAATATTGGAAATATGTGTAGAAAGTATGGTAATGTATGGGGCAGAGGTATGGGCAGTAAGGAAGATACAAGAGATTGAAAGAAGGATCGGGAAATACTTAAAGAGGATTTTAGGAGTGGATAGGTCGACCCAGGCGGAGATCGTCTTATAGGAGCTCAATGTGTACAAGTGCTGGATAAAAGGGGTAAAGAAGATGGCAAAATATGAAGGGAAGGTGATGATAGGAGAGCCAGAAAGAATTGTCAGGAAGGTGTATATATGTGTGTTGGAGGAGGTGGAGAGAGGAAAGAAAAATGGAATATATGGGTGATGGAGAGAAAGGGAGTGTATGAGAGATGCGGGTTGTCGATGGGAGAATGGTATGATAGGATGATGAATGGAGGCGCATGGGAAAGGGAAGTAAAGAGAAAGATGAAGGATGTAGAAATGTAGGAGAGAAGCGAGAAAATAAGAGGATCGCGAGATAATGTAAGGTATAAGGAAATATAAGTAGTACGAGCGATGCCAAGTTATTGGGAGTCAGATATGAGTATGAATGTGAAAAAAATGATATCAAGGTTTAGGTGTGGTAGTATGGAGAGAGGGAATAGATATTGGATGAGAGAGACTGAAAGAAACTGTAGGATATGCGGAGGTATAGAGGAAACGTGGGAGCATTTGGTGAATGAGTGCGAATTGATTGGATGGTCGAAGGAGGAAAGGGAGGAAGCAAGGAATTGGAGGGTGTGTTTAGGGCAGAGTGGCAAAGGGATGAAAATAATGGAAAAAATAGCGAAGAAGATGATAGTAAAAAGTTAGCAGCATATCAAGTCATTTCATCCTTAGAGGATTAGTAGGGGGGTTGAGGAATGAAGTTAATTTAATTATAGGTTTAGAATATGTATTATTTTGTATTTTGAATTCCTATGTATAGATTGTTTATGCCAAATAAAGGTTTATTATTATTATTATTATAGAGTAAATTATGAAATAAATATTTCTTATTACTTGGTCTCGAAAAAACGTTTACCCCGTCCGAGACTCGAACCCAGACCTCTCGATTGCAGATAGATTGCTCTTCCAATTAAATATATTAATTTCATAATTTATTCTATTAAATAATGCCAGCGTGGAGGTTTAACGACGAAACGACAAATAATCAATTAAGTATGCGACCGCCAGCAAAGCTGAAAATAAATTAATAAAATAAGTGCCCCTCGGCTCAATTGGAATAGCAATCGACCGGTAATCCAGAGATCCGGGTTCGAGTCTCGGACGGGGTAAATATTTTTTCGAGACACAAGTAATAAGAAATATTAATTTCAGAATTTGCTGTATTAAATAATGCCAGCGTGGAGGTTTAACCACGAAACATCAAATATTCAATTAAACATGCGACCGACAGCAAACCGAAAAGCTTTTAATAAAAACATCTAGGAAGCTCCATCTACACGATGACGAATGAATCGATAGACGGTAGGAAACAGGTGGCCAAAACAAATTCTGACATATAAGTTGCCTATCTTAATAGAAACGGAAAACAAATACATATTAAAAATTATTTGTGTCTACGAATTAGTGCTCGTTAGCTCAATTGGACGAGAAACCGCCCGGCAATCGAGAGGTCCGGGTTCGAGTCCCGGAAGGGGTAAATATTTTTTCGAGACACAAGTAATAAGAAATATTAACTTCAGAATTTGTTCTATTAAATAATGCCTGCGTGGAGGTTTAACCACGAAACATCAAATATTCAAGTATATTTATTATGTTCCAAAATTCCAACAATTTATTTGCTTGGTGGTCTAATTTTTTGGGACACTGGTGTTTCATTCTTTTTAATATTGTTTTTTTAACTATAATACTAGGACCCCAGAGGTTGCAAACGTATCAGTCTCTAGGAGCTCAAAATAATTAATTTTAAAGTAAATTTGATTCATTTGTGATGAAACACAGTTTCCACTTTTAAACACTGTATTTTATCACAAATACATCAAGTTTACTAATTATTTAAAAAAATTCTAAATCTTAGTTCTATGGAGATAAAAAATAACTGATACGCTTTTCATCCCATATTTCATATTTTATTCAGAGCCGAGATATTTATCATAAAGCTGCTAGTTCTTAGAGCTATGCCAATAAGTCGAAAAGTTTCATTAGCACATATTTACCTGATAAAGAGCAATATTCCGAAACTGACACTATTACAAATTAATTAATAATTGAAAGTCTTTCTAACAATGCAATTATCAATAAAGTTCAAATGAGTTGAATAGATCGTTTATGCATTCAAGTGCAGCATAGCTGTTACAGCTAGATTTTGAAACATAAATTTAAATAATACAAAGTATATCGCCTAGCTCCTTTATTTAATATAGAAACTTTCCTTACCACTTTGTACATATTTCTACATCATCAGGGGCTATCAAAAATAAATACAATTAATAGAAGGGAAAAATATAACTATTAGAGGAATACCGAAAAACCTGTTAAAATTTAATTAAACAAACTTAATTTATTTATAACGTCGGCAAACATATTTAGGTCAATAGAGCAACGAATTGAGAGTTAACTGAAATTTGCGTCTAATTGACACTAATTCAAAAATTCAACTCTGTGAATATAGCGAAATATGTCTAGGCTTTTCGCAGACAAAGCGGAAAACCGGGAAGTCCTTCATACGACGGATTTCACTACCTCTCAAACCCACAACAAATTGAAAGATTACAAGAAGTGTGCAATTTAAACAACTACATCACTAAAAATTATAGCTCTCAAAACACAGGTGTTATTCCTGAATGCGAATATATTTCACTTAATTTTATTTAAGCAATTTTCTTATTCTATTAGGAGAATCTTACAAGATATCAAATCTTCGAATTTCCTTTCAGGTTGTTACTAATCTCAAATCAATTTTAATTCGTGTCTATTCTCTCACGTCTGTATGTGGCTGCTTTTACATTGACCAAACTGGAAGGTGTTTCACTAAACGCATTAGTGAACACTTTGTTTGTTTACGTAATTTAAAGTCTAATTCAAATTTTGCTAATCATATTTATTATGTTCCAAAATTCCAACAATTTATTTGCTTGGTTGTCTAATTTTTTGGGACACTGGTGTTTCATTCTTTTTAATATTGTTTGTTGAACTGTAATACTAGGACCCCAGAGGTTTTTCTTCTCTTAAAAACATTGTCACAAAACAGTCTCAATTGTTAAATATGAGACTCTAGTAGTTCTTGAGTTAATAGTCTATCTAGCCTGGCCCGGAATTTATTCAAGAAGATTCCGTTCCTCTTTTATAATTTAGGTAAAATGTATAAATGAACATTTGCTTAACGTTGAGAGCTTAACATTTGCTTAAATTTTATACAATTTTATTTATTCTTGTCTCTTCATCAATAATTGTGGTTCTAGACTTAACATTCTCGAGGCCCTTCTTGTCTGGTAAATTTTAGGGATCGGATCCGAACATAATGCTTTTGTTTTATAAATGGTTTATGTGGTCCAGATTGGTTTATTGTTCTTTGTTTTATATGAATTGTTCTACCAGTTGATTTGAAAAGGCTTATCTCTGGTGTCAAGACATCCTCTCCGACTTCCGTTTTATTGAAGGAAGCGTCAGATCTTCCTATAGCTTAGAGAACATTTTATTTTTCTCAAAATTATTTTATCATATTCAATCTATTTCTTAAGTAAATTCAATATACCTTACAATGTGCGCTTCCTTTCCCTATTCGGATCTCACGTTATTCATCTCCTAATTTTGATATAATACTTGATGGTTTGTTGCATTATGGCCTTTCAATTTCCTGTTAATCACAACCTCTTCAATCTAAATATTAGCTTTTTTATATTAGCCATTCTTATAAGATCGTTTTTGTAATGTTTTCCCAATTATCATGAATTTTGGTCGAATGCTTTTGCTCTTCTAGAAAGTAATTTTTCGTTAGGAATATACTGTCATGGTCATAACTTATCTCATTCCACCAAGTCCTTTTTCATTTTTTACGCAGAAACTCTTGACATTTTGAAACGTGTTGAACTCAATTAATTGTCGAAACTTGATCGTGAGATTATTATCTCTGATTCAGAAAGTATTTTGAGGAAACATAATAGCTTTGGTATTACTCATAATGATTGTAAAATTTTGAATTCAATCCGGGGTAAGATAGTGGTGAATGCGGAGGGTGCTTGGTACATCAAACTTTGTTGGAATCCGGCTCATTCATCGATTCCAGGAACTAAAAATATTTATTGGCAAAAGGGGGTCATGTGGGTCATTTTGTAGACTTTAGGATTCATCCCTATGTACTTTCTTGCAGATTTGATAGACAAATATTTTCTTCCTGGCGGAATTCATATTTGGTTGATTTACTTTCGGTTGATGTTATTGTAGAATTCACCTTGTAACTACGTTCGTCTTGATGTTAGTACCTTAATACTCATTTTCGTTAATTTATTACCACCATCTGTAGGCTCGGAATGAAACATTGTTTATTTCCAGCTCAGCCGTTTGGAATAGGACTAAAAAATGATCATTTTTGCATATGCGTGGGTATGGTGAACTCAATCATTTGTTCTTTTAATGTTCTGCTAATGATGATAATATCACTGCTCTTCTATCTAATCTCCATCGCTTTAAAGTTTCGTCTCCTTTGCACATTGATGACTTATTGGCTATAATTGATGTAAACATTATAAATTGCTTAATGCATTTCATGTCCAATTCTAGAATCATTTTATAATTTCTTGACATATTTATTATTGGTTTTGAAAAGTGTTAACTTATTCAAATTTAATATTTTTTGTTCTGGCTCGTCTATTGTTTTTCTTTATTTGATTTCCTTACGGCAGTCTGTGGTCGGTGATAGGACTTTCAGAAGGAAATAGGCCGACGTTAAATAAGTATCAAGACAAGACAAAAAATAGTCGATGTAATAATAGAACAGTTTGTTTAGCATTCCTAACAACTCTATATACGCTCTTCTTCTGAATATTGGCTAGGAATATTTTATATTGTTGTTCCATTACTAACAACATTAAATTTCGGTTCTGAAATTGTTGGGCAAACTATGTTTTAAATTTAGTTTCCTTTTAAATTTTGGCTCCTGTTTCCTTGATAAATAACTATATTTATCAAGGAAACAACGTTCCGGAAGAAGCCTACGCACCACCGAGCACTTCAAAAATTAAAGAGTACTTACACTTGGAAAAGAATAAAACTACAATGTTCCAAAATTCCAACAATTTATTTGTCTTGGTGTCCGAATTTATTTCGAACACTGTTGTTTCATTCTTTACAATTCTTTTTGAACTCCAAGTACTAGGACTCCAGAAGTTTTTCTTCTCCTAAAGTGAAAACGCTGCTACAAAACTGACCCATTTCCCCAATGTTAAATATGAGACTGTGGTACTTGGGATTGATTAAGATGTCCTGGGTTAAAAGTCCATTTAGTTTTCAGGCCGTGCAACTCGACACCCCCACCCCCCCCCCCCCCACCCCCCGCCCCCCTCCCACCCCCACCACACACCAAGCGAAGCTATTAACACCAGCCCTGATATACTG
>WYDF02280741.1:0-17143 GCA_009867245.2 Adranes taylori | reverse complement strand
GGGGGGGCGAGGAAAGGGGGGATTTAGGCTTATAATTTGTGATCGTCTATTGGGGTTTAATTTTTTTTTCTCTTTTTTTTTATAATTTATATGTGGGTGACGCGGGAAGGCAGAAGGATTTCAAGAAAGGGGGGAATAGGAGTAATTTTAAAATTAATTATGAAATTCAGTTAGTTTTAATTAGTTATGAAGCATACTATTATTTGAAATATAAACTTTATGTAATTGTAATGTATTTGTAAGTTGTAACAATATATTTTATGCCAATAAAGGTTAATTACCACTTCTGAATTCACAATAGCGCAGAAACCTATTTTGAACTCTCTCCAACTGATCGATCACTTTATACACTTTATAATATGGAGACCAAATAAAAGTAGCATATTCAAGGCTAGATCTTACCAAGGCTTGATAGAGAATAGTTAAAGTTCTTAAATGAAAATTGCTAGCATTTCGCTAAACAAATCCCAGCATTTTAGTTGATTTCAACGTTATGAAGGATATATGTTTTTTGAAAGACAACTTTGAATCGAAGGTTACTCCTAGGTCCCGAATCGAATAAGGCTTTTTTACTGTTGAATTGTCTAATTTAGAACTAAAATCAATCCCCTTAGGTGTTTTTGAAAATCTAATATGAAAACACTTGTCTAGATTGAGAAATAAATTATTATATGAGCGCCAATCCATGAATCAGTCTAAATCCTTTTGAAGTTGTTTGCAATCCATAGGATTGTTAATCTTAAAGGGTAGTTATAAGTTATACTTTTGTGGCTAGTAACAAGAGGGTAGTCAAGTTACTATGCAGCCTACTGTTAGATCGACGTGAGCTGAGTAAAACACACCTGTCTAAAACTAACTAGTAATCTCAATTTATTCAACAATAATAATAAACTCTTAACAGATAAAACTCAAATAATGTATAATAAATAGTTCAGTGATATCTATCTATCTATCTATCTATCTATATGAATTTCTAGGTTAGTTCCTCCCTACTAATTAACTTGATTCCTATAAGACTACCTGTAATTACTTTCTTGGTACCTTTAAGACATTTTTTGTGATAGCTGATATTACTTACCTACTAAAATTAATTATATATGGCTTGGTGGCAATAAAACCAGAATCACTTTACATTCGATATATATTGGCTGTGTGGACATTTCCGCCTGAACAAAATATGACGTGGCTAGGGTTACAATGGCAAAATTGTCCGTCTTCATTGTATAATATCTATTAGATCTATCATTGTTCCCTTATTTCACATAATTCTTCTCATTAAGATATTGTAATACTTATATATCATCAACTGATACAAATCGTCACTTTCACATTTCATCTACCTATATGTAATGTGAGTTGCATTCAAATAGCTAATATTCATAATATAAATTTTCAATTCTTTCATAAGCCCGGATAAAAAGTACTAATTTTATATCAGAATTAATTAATTCTCTACCAAAGCATTTCATCAGTAATCCAGTTCATTCATTCTTATCAATCATCATTTCTTTCATTCAAGCATAATAATAAATTATAATAAATAATAATAAATTTTAACAATGATAATGAACGGTATCACGGACAAGATCTAGTACCTTTTGTGAACCGCAAATGATCAATAGAATTATATTCCTTTCCTTTTTTTTGTATTTAGTATTTACTAAATTCTGTGTACAAATTCTGTAAACAATAAACCCACTCAAGCACCAGTCGAGTCCTTGGTTGAAGAGGACAACAAATCTTAAAATCTCTTTCAAAATTCTACAGTATCCTATACTAGATGAAATTCTAAGCGTGGGATAGAGTTTAGGGTGGTTAGCACTGTATATAAAATTCAGATATACAGGTTTGAACAATAAAATTCTAATTATATATTAATTCTTTATATTTAAAGAGATATATCTTGTCAGTATAAAAATGTGTCGAATGTAACAAATAAAATCATATTTAAACTTATTAACTAAAATAGTTTCTAGAAAGAAAAATCAGCTAATTATTGCAATCATATAACAAAATTAATATATAACTAACATTTGTTTAGTGCTAATAGCTATAAACAATCTTTAAAATAAGGTGTTTTTAATTACATATCATCTAAGGTTTCCATCTTTCTCGAAATATAACAGTTTACTAAATTTTCAATATACCTGAATTATAAATTTTAATTTGCATAACTCAATGAAAGTTTGATCAATATAATTTTTAATCGCAAGTAAATTATTTTTTTAATCCGCATTTTATGAGAATGTACATTGTAAAATGGTGTCTGGTAGAATTGTAACATATTGTGTCATAAACATAAGTTTTGCTATCGCAGGTCTCAGTAACATGTTACGCAGTCATTTCTTATGTCATCGTCACCAGAATACTACTTGGGTATGAGCCGTATGCTACCAGTCTTGTTCACGAGTTGAAAATAGTGGAACGGCCATAAAATATTATTGTTAGCTGCGAAATACCAGTTATTTCGCAGCTAACAATACCATTTTCTTACTTCGATGAATAATCAATTACGACCAAAATACAGTTGTAATCTTACTAAAAAAACTTTCATTATTCATGTAGTAAGTAGTATATTATTATGTAATATGCTACTTACGTAATGATGTGCGTACGTAGCATATCATTATGTGTATCATAACGTGCAATTTTACAACGTGAATTTATAGTTGATTCTATTAAAATCAATCCATTTAGACAAAATCGGTAAATGTTTTCTATATACATATAGAAAACATTTAAGAATTTTAGAATTAAGAATTTGAAAATTTTGAAGAAAGTAAAATATCAATTTAAGCTAATTTAACTTTAGTTTAGTTATATATTATTAGGTAATTCATAATAAGGAACACATTGCCGGAATAAATAATATAATATTAAAAACACTTTATTTTAGTAGAAAATTGCATTGTACATTGAAAGGTGATGTCAATTACAATTTATGGCCTACATGTATTCTAAATTTATTTAAAAAACGAAGAAAAACTCTGTTCGTAATATTTACAAAATTGTTTATCAATAGATGTGCTGCTAAAATTTCGGGATATAGAAACCATCTACTAAAAATGTTTAAAATTTTCACATTTTTATGACTAAAGTAAATAAACATCGAAAAATTCAATTCCTAACATTTTAGAATTTTTTTTATCTTTCGTATATGTCTATATAAAGATATACCTAGTACCGTTTATGCATAGTATAAATACATAGTGGAACACCAGAATATCCCCTTCCCTTCTAATATCCCCTCCCTAATACCACCCTTTCAAAAATATTACTATACCTGTCCGGCCCGTAAGCTATAGTTCGTTCTTTGTTCTGAGGTAAGGAACTAAACCTTATCCTATTTCCCTTTCCTAAAATAGCTCTTCTCCCATTACCCAGTATGCGTATAAGTACTTCATATTTCATCGTCATTATGCTTGGAGACAAGCAATATGACTAGAAAGATAGTACATTATAATCATTATCTAACGTAATTTGCTCCATTACAATATCTTCAATATTGTATTTAAACGTTTGAAATTTTCTAACTTTCTTGGTTTATTTGACAACTGTTGAAGATAGAATATTCATACAAATTTTGTTGTACAGCCTGTTTCAAGCGCCTTTGATATTTAGTGATAGGAATTCTAGTGCAACGCGATGGACCGTTTCGTTCCGTAAAGATACCGCGATAAAATACCGTTCTCATTCCGTTTAAAATTGAATAAATCCATTCCTTACAGATTAGTAGTGCACTATATTATATTTTATTGTGTACATCGTTGTAACGCAGAATAATTAGCATCATTATAGCATTTCTGTATCTAGGTCTCTTAGAAAACGGTACGCAATTTATTAGAAACGAAATTGCCATCGCTTTGCATCCAACACGTGCGAATATCGCACCAATGCACACACATTGGTGCGATATTCATACATATTTTTCTTTGTTGTTCATGCATATTTCTACTGAAACTGGCTCAACGCATAATAAACAATGAACCACACTGAGACTGACTGCATATTTTTGGATGCTATTTCTCTCGGCGGGCTAATGCATTGCATAGTACATTATGTGCAAACGGCACAAGTGTGTTGGCTATGTATGATGCTGTGTGGAAAAATGTGTGTACCTATTTTGTGTTTAATTAAATATTCTCTTGCTGCTTCCATGAATCTAGAAAACTATGCTAGTTCGTTTGAAATAGAAACATTTTTCTACTTATTCTTAAGTTAGTTTTTAATGAACTGTCGAAAAAGGGATGGTGGAAAAAACTAATAATTCATTGACTCGATGTATTATATGTTCTAATGGGAACAAGTTCTTCTCAAACGACAACGCGGTACATCGTGTTCCAAATATATACCGCGATAAATTGAGAGTTCATTAAGGAATGTGACACATCACTATTCATTTTTTAATACATTCTTGTAAAAGAGAATACTTTTTGTGAATTTTACGTCTTATATTTACACTACTGCAAAGTGGTTATACTCAAATGAAAGAGGAGTTAATAGAGAACAATTTACCCCAAAATTTGTTTTCAAAAAATTATTTCTTGGTTTAAAATGTGCAAGAAGTCCAGAGTTTTCAATACCGTGTATAAGCGGGTATGTACAGCGATTACTCTACACTACTCCACCGATGTTAACGAAATTTAGTAGGCAGGTGAACAAGCTTTTGTGCAGAGAAAAAAATATTTTTATTTAATTGATTATGACAACACTCGTAATTTTCTTTAATACAATACCAACATGAGGGTCAAAAATGAGAGGTTATTCAAATACTCTCCAATATTTTCTAATAGTTTAAATAATTAGGATGGTAACTTAGATTAAAGACATAAACACGCCCTATATCTTCAGAATATAAATTTACAATTTATGAGAACTGTACCATAAGATGATTCTAAACGCAACGAATTGGTTTATTTGTATGTAAAAATGTAATGGTTGTCTTCTATCCCGAAATTTTAGTAGCAGTACTCGTAGAATTATTACATTAATTATAGATATTTTGTTCTAATTATTTTTTCTCTAAATCTAAATCGTTTTTTTAATGGTCCATTTCTGTTAATACACTTTTATTTTTGATTTTTCCAAGAGTAGGTAAAGCTTTAATCAGAATCTGAAGTAAGTAAGAACGATACGTGTTATTTTAGTATTGAACTTTATTGTTATAACAATTTAAATTTGATAAACGAACTTGATAGTGTAAAATATAAATAATATGAATGATTCATTGATATAATTTTTTTGATTCCAGTGAATAAAGGTTGAAATGTGGCCTCTTGCATACGTTCTTTAATTCCAGCAGCTTATTCAAAGCTACTGAAAGAATATTATTAAATTTGAAGCATCGTTTGGAGAAAATTTAATCTGATATAAATACAATTGGAAAATTTATAAAATATACATGTTATTTGTGTATGGGATAGTAGAGGAAGAAACAACGTTGTTAACATAGACAGAAGCCTAAAGAAAAAAGTTTGAACCCACGGAAGTAATAACATAAGTAAGTCATGTGTGAAAACTACCTCACGATGGCTCTGATATCATATACTAGTAAAGTAATGTTGCAAAGAATATCCGAACAAACTCTGGAGCAAAATCTAAACACAAGAGAGAAGGCCAGAAAATATAACATGCCCACCTATCTACGCTTCCTGGACTAGTTTATAAGTTACATATCGTAGATTAATAATACATGTGTATAAAACATATAGAAATTGTTTGTTCTTTGAAATCCTCACACCGCTGAATTTAGTGGTCTAAACACCTGACCGGTAGTCGGCAACCTAACACAAATGCTTATATTAATTTCAATCATTATATTAATTATATGCAGAGTGACCATTAAATATCTCTCATTAAATATCTCATTTATTTGTAAATATTTATCTAAATCGCTTATGTTATGCGATTTACTTGTGTGGAAAATGAGCTAACTGACACTTTTTGGAAGGGAAAGCGGATGAAATATAAGCCTTTGTTTTTTAATAAATACGGAAGATTGGAGTGGGACAACAATGATCAAAAATAATAAAATCAATAACCTGGTGCGGTACTGAAATGCCATCATAGCCACTAAAAGCTTATTTAGAGGTGGAGCTAGTCAATCCTCTAAAACGAGTCGAGAACGTAAGCAATGAAACCGTTCTAGAAATCAATAAATAGAAGACAAAGATTTGGTAGTACATCGTACATCGACCCCTAAGAACAAACCTAACAAAATGGAGAAATGGTACAAAATAGTCGACAATTTTATTTACTTCAACTCCTTAATCTCCAATAAAGATAGTTTCATTGATGAAATTAAAAGAGGAACTGCAAGATGCAATGACAGTTAAATGTATGAAAACCTTATCACTACCAAAATGATACTGGTATAGCCTTTCGTCTTTTCGGTATTCTTATACGGGTTGGAATGCTGGACGCTAAAGAAGGCAAACAAAGTGAAGACTGACTCCTTTGAAATTTACTGCTGGCGCAAAATTCTTAGAATTTCGTAGACACAAACGTATCAGGTATAGAAGCGACTAGGCATAGTAGCAGAAAAAATCACGAAATTTTTTGTCCATATTACTTAGAAAGCTTTACAGCGCAGTACTTTGAAAAAGAGCAAGATACAGGGATCTCATCATAGTGTAACGACCTCGTAGAATGTTTCAAAGTAGCTAACAATATGAAGAACGGTGAAGAAGAAGAAACAACATAATAAATGGTAGTCTACTGGATCATAAGAAAGTTTTACCACCTGTATATATAAAATTTGGTGTAATTAATCGTAAAAGCACTTGACAAAGATGGAGTGTCTTAAATATCTCACCAACAACTTTCCTGTTTTTTTAGACTCGATTACGAATTTACGCGCTAGTAGCCGGCGAATTTATTAACTGCTAGTAAACTCATCTAGTGAAATCATGTTCTCTGACCAACTAGCAGATTGTGAACAATCGGCGAGTTAAGTTGAAAGCTGGGCTACTTTGCTCGCTACCCACTGGCGTGTGGGCTACCTAGAGAGAGAGAGAGAGAGAGACTTTCAAAAACTGTAACTCTTATGCAAATCTTGAGCTATTAACTTTCCTCAAATAAAATATATATGTGAGTATTTCACTCTTGCATTTAAATAATCCTGATGTGATGGAGAAAAACGGAAGTCATTTTTGACATGAACTAAGCTATTCAAAATCACTTTTAAAATGTAAAATTTTAATTTGTAAATCTATGCTATATGTAATAAATCGTGAACCAGAGTTGACTGTGTAATTTACATAGTTTCTTTTTACAAATAAAAATGTAAAAAACTTAGTGATTTACCAAACCATAAATGTAAAAAACCCACGCAAAAAAACGTAAAAAACAAAAATGTCAGATTTCATTTTTATCTTTGTTAACAATAGAACAGAACCATAACAAAGTAAATGAAGAATGTAAGTAGTATTTATTGCAAGACAAATTTAAATTAGATAGGTACAAATTTCTAAAATTAGTTTAAAAATTGAGGCAAGGTGTACACGTGTTTCTGGCATAGGGGTAGCCGTTATCAACACCATCTCTTTACAACTATAGGCGCAAGATATCATTGCATCAGGTTACGAATGCGATATATGACTCTCTAAACCAATTCTTATAATTTTCATTTTGAACGCAAAGTGTATGAAAATTTGTATATGTTAAGATGTTAAATATCTATTTATTTGCTATATACTGCATTTGGTATAAAAACATTGTAATAGCTGTGTATAATGTACTGGGACGAAATAGCACCGTACAAATTGAGATGAACATTTAAAGTGTTTAATCTAGCCAATGAAACAAGGGATTTTAACAATCAAAGTTCGCCTCGTATAAACTTCTATTGGGTTCTTTTTCTAAGAAGGGTTTCATTGGTTAGATTAAACACTTTAATAGTTCATCTCAATTTGTAAGGTACTATTTCGTCCAAACACATTACACACATCTAATACGAAGTTCTTTTATAATTCACGCCTCGATAGTGTACTGGACTGTAACACCCGATCGGAAATTAGGAGAACCAAGTTCGATTCCCGGGCGAGGTAAATTTTTTCAAAGATACAATTGATTATATTAATTTCAAATCATCATATTGTCAGGGATTACAATAATGGAATGTCTGGAGTGGATAGGTCAGACCAAATGCTGTCGTATTACACATGCTGAAGGGAAACGATAAGATGGACAAAGAAAATATTTTTACAAATTGTTGAAATGTTTATTCACAATAGATAATTAATATATCGTATGGAAATGAAATATGTATATCAGCACTGAAATTCCGCGAAAATGTATAACTGCTCTAATCACAGAAAATAGTGCAAAACCAAAGACAGATTTCCCAACCTCACGGAAAATTCAGTGCTATATGTTGATCAATGTTTTAAAAGGTATCACTTATGAATAAAATACTTTTCTTTTATAAGAAATACACGTTTCCTGTGTATATAATTTTTTCATTTCCCAGTGCCAACATATTTTTCAGTCGGTCCCATGTACCGCGGACCTCTAAATGGTATGTATTTGATAAGTTTTTCGTGGGCGGCGATTTAGAAAGGTTAAGCAGTACTGGTAATTGGCTTGCTGACGCTCGATACGAGTATACTCGTAGTGGGCGGTGAAAGTGTTAATGGACAAACACTACTGGCATTAGAAGATTTGTTCTGAGGCTCAGGCTGATGTGATACCGGAACAACCGAGATCAATAAATTAATTGTTTGGCGAAATTTATTGGCACCATTTGTAGAAAACTTCGAAAGTATTTTCTCTCTGTGAAATGCCATGTTAATCTGGAGTATGAAATATACGACGAAATGGAGTAAATATACCACGCATATGCAAACTAGGCGATAAGGGAAGATCATAACTACTGAAAATTTTCAGAGGATTTATCACAATCCGTTACACCAGTTTTATCTAATGATTAGAAGAATCGATGTTAGAGATTTAATTATGCTCATTATGGAATATTAATTTCCGGCGAATGGATTTCCTGGTTAGGACAAATGGTTGGCAAATGGGAATGTAAGGCAAATGTTTCGTGGCAGTGTGAAAAGGTTGGGCAATTCCGGTCCCAGTACAGAAGGATATGTATTTATCATAATTAAATTTGAAAAAATGTACGTGTATCAATTTCCCTCGAAAGTTAATTTATTTTAATGACATAATAATTTTCGTACGTGCATTTGTAGTCACATGCGTTTTTTTGAATTACAACTTTTAATACATAATGTAGTTTTTTACGTAAATCATGCAAAAAAAAACCAAAAACTAAACGTGCTATAAAAATTACACTACTAGTGGTATTGTACACGAAAAATTGTAGCAAAATAGAAATATTACAAATCATTATACATATTAATGGCCATTTCAAATTTTCTAACATAATATTTGTTAAAGAAATCAGTATATTGGTATTAAACGTTGTATTAATTATGAAAAGATAGCTCAGTTGAATTTAGCACTAAAAAACTACAGTGAACAAATCTTATCCAGTGTGTTTTGGTTGTTCTCAAAAGAACTATAGAATAATTTCGATATCAGTAATACATTATTCTTTTTTAAATTATACAATTATACATATTTAATTATATAAATTTATTGGTGTCTTACATCTAATAATAAGTTAATACTTCTGAAAATATATATGCAGATATATCATTTATATATTAAAAACAAATCTAACTAATAACAATGTATTATTACTATTATTATTCCTATTAACAATCTCTTCACAATGTGCATGGAAAACGAAAAATTGCTACAAAACTTACACCTACAGAACTAAGAAAATAAAAAAAAAAACGTTGAAAAATAAAAATTATAAAAACTTAGAATTATACTTACATTTATTAACTATGTTAAGCAAATAGTGGACAAATAACAGAACATTTAAGGCAGCTTACACGTCGTAAGACTTCGAAAGAAATTAAAAAATAATTTACTCGAGTAAATAATTCTTTAGTATTTTAGAAATAAAAATTTTGTCATAAACTTAAATTCAAAAGTATAGCTTTCAAGAATAAATTAATTACGGTATATAAGACAAAAAAAGTAATATTTTATTTAAAATAAATATAATTTGCTATTTAGATGCTCAGGAAATTAAAACCTTGAAGGCAACACAATTAGAAACTCAGTCTTTAAAATTTTACAAACTGTTTTACATCTATTCAACCCTGGTAAAGTACTGTAATAGTTAATTACAATGCGTTTAATAGAGAAATTATATAATGGAGCATGAATAAAAAAAGATTGAATCGCATTTTTCAGGCTAAGGCGTAAGTGATGTGTGTTTATATTATGTATAACTTGTAATTTATTTAATTTATCTTAGAATAGTCGTGCAGAGAACCAACGGCAAGCACATTTAAATGATAAATATAATCGGACAGATTTTATTTATGAAAAAATAGTCACTTACGATAATAATCCCACTTTCGCAACATATAAGGTGGAAACTGCCTATACAGAACAAACAGAACAAAAAAAAGCTGCAAGACCCAAAGGAATATCAGTTACAGGTAACAATTTTTTTTATAAAAAAAACGTAGGAACAAAGAACGCATGAAAGAAGGGGAGGCACAGAATGAACAAGAGCTATCAAATGCGCTGAAAATAATACCAACCCAGCAATATGTCAATAAAACAGATAAATATTTAAAAATTATAAATTATATCTAATCTACAATAAATCTAATAAACAAATCAATGGCTCTGGGTAAATTATGGGTGGAGGAAAAAGTAGAATCTGTCTGCCTTACAGAACACTGACTTCATGCAGAAAATTGGAACCTATACCCATTAAAATGTTATAATCTAATTGCAATACATTATAGAGCACGTAAGAAACATGGGTGGTGAATGTATTTATGTTTCCAGCTACTTGGAAGCAACTGAAGTAACAAAATAAAGGAAAACAATCCTTAGAAACTGATTGAACAAGTAAGTACTTACCCATCAAAAAAAAAATAGTAATACTCGCAATTTACAGATTGCCAAAGGGAATTTTTGAAATATTTTTACAGAATCTAGATCTCTCCATTAAGTACATTATAGATAATTTTGATTTAGATACAAATATAATCCTAACCGACGACTTTGATGTATACTTTCTAACGCAGAATAAAACTAAAAAAGAGCTTATAAAGCGTCTTAATATCTATAACATGAAGCAAACCATAAATGAACAACAAATGTTGGCAATAGTTACAGTACATGTATTGATAACATTTTCACAAATACAAAAGAATTTTCGGAGGCCAAGGCTTTATCATTTACTATTAGTGATTATAAACCACAGACAATAAAAATACACACAACCCAAAAAAAAAAAATTCGTATTCTTCTTATTCGTGAGTGGGTAACAAAACGAATAAGAAGAATACAGATTACTTAAGGAAAACCGTAGATAAAGAATTAGAACGTATGAAAGAAGAACAGATTCATGCAGAAAAATTATTGTTTGAAATTCAAAATAAATTGACGGAGAAAAATAAACAAATTGATGAACTTAGCAAGAGACTAAATAATGCACCCATCACAACAACGGTAAGTGCAATACCGTACTCAGTCCTGCTATGGTACCACCTCAACAAGTTTATGGAGAAGCAGGACAAACATCATCTGGCTCCTACATGACAAATATGCACGGTAAGAGGTCACGAGGAAGAGAGATCAGTTATTAGATGAACAACGTGGCAAAAGTAGTCAATAACAAATTAGAAGATCTAGAATCGTGCATATCACCCATCGTGACAACCTGATGTTCAACTTCCAAGGCACTCTCACTAGCAGATACTGCATCCGCAGTACTACCCTAAAATAACAAAAAGAAATGCAGTTACATAAGACGGAGAAAGACTACCATAATTTTTAAACAATGTGTCGCTATTGCCTGAGTAGTCCGCTGATAAGTCGCTAGAAATCACTCATGTAACATATGCTCAAAATGAAAAAGTTTTAAATATGAAATGATTTTTAAAGATTTTTTTTTAAATAAACATGACTAGAGTATCCGCACGGAAAAGAATGAAATAGCCGCTGTAGTATTTCGAAGATACCAGCCGGTGATTGGCTAATAAAATATTGCGTCTAAGTGGAAGGAAATTATCGAGATAATATAAGGAATTGAGGAACCGAATAATGCATCTTTCAATTTCATAGCCCAAATGGAGAGTTGCCATTTTTTTTAATGTAGGTCCATAGCTTAAATGAGTTGTAATTCTGTTAAATTATATTTGTGAGTGAATAAAATGGCTGACTGGTAAGCATTTAAATACTAAATCACATTTTTAACGATATTACATGGCTATATCCTGAAGGGAATATGTAGCCATTTTGTTAAGTACAAAACTTCCTAACTTTTATAGAAAAACAGCAATTGTATATAATTGCGGCGTATACCGCCTGAAAGTAATACTATCCATTTAATCTTGTAAACAATTGCAGAATGCGGCGCGATCGGCCTATATTGAGATTGTTTAGGGGTGGCTAGGGTTACTTTAATTGTCTAAGTCCCTAATTACTAATTGTCTAGATGAGTAGCCACCTAATTGAATCATCTCACCTTTTGTTGCTTTGTAACTGCATCTAATTTAAATAAGGTCTAATAGAATGCTATAGGCATATAACTATACAAGCATAATTAATTTAAATGAATTTCTAATTGATTATGTAAGCCGTACTGGTCGTGTGTAGTAAAGGCTAGTCTCACAAACTAATGCAATGAAGCTACATGTAAATGGAGGGTAATGATTACGGCTCCACCAATAGCAGAAATTGCATCTACCCTGATCTGGCTTTTTTAAATCAGTTTGAAATTCCTAAAAATCAATATGCAGTTTTCGAAATAATTAACACAATTTTCAACAAAAAGTATTTTAATAGTTGAACGGTTCTCAACGATCCACAACCCGCCGAGGCATTAACAGCTCATCAATGCGATCGTATGTAACGTCGTCGAGAAGGACGTTATAGCAATTAGGAGAATAGCCAAGACAACTGGCAAAAGAGGCATGTTAAGCCTTACTATGCGATGTTCAACTTCATACTTTCTTCCGGACTAGAAATATGGGGTCGGTCAGAAGCACATTTAAAAGAAGTTCTTTTAGTACAAAAAAAAGCGATGAGAGCTATTGAAGTGTCAAATAATGTATCATGTAAGCCATTATTCCTAACATAGAAAATTCTTACAGCACCAGCATTGTATGCATTTGAAGTGATTTGTGAAGTACACAAATACAAAGCAGAAAACGTAAGAAAAAATTTTCAAAAGCATAACACTAGAAATAAACGCAATGTACAAATTCCCAGGTTCCGATTAGTGGCTACCCAGTGTCTGAAACGTGTTTATAAAGAATATAATATGTGCTATACTGGTGAAAAACTATTCACCGGCATAATACCTGAAATAAACGCAATATACAAATTCCCAGAGTTCGATTAGTGGCTACCCAGTGTCTGAAACGTGCTATAAAGAATATATGTGTTCTATCAACTAGAAGAACCTCAGCTTCAAGGCGTTTAGACAGAAATTACATTGCGTAACATACAGTACACTAATTAAACTTATCTAAGATAATTATTGCTTCAAGTCAAACTCTTTATGACAATCAAGTACACTTTGTTGACTGTCTATCCCTCTGGCAGTAATTTTGAATGTACAAGAACACGATAGCCGAAGAAAAAAGTTAGCATTACCTTGATTTTGTGCGACTCTGACATGGTTTTTTTGGTTTTTAGCTGTTTCCCCTATCCATTCAGTAGCCTGGAGACTTGTTTGCATGGTAAACCTGTCTCGTCTCCCGTAAGAATGCGTTTTATAAATGTAGGATCGGATCTATACCGATCGAGCATGCCTTTAGCAACGTCTTACCGCTGTTCTTTTTGGGGAAAAATCAGCTATTTCGCAACAAATCGAACGACGACGTCTTTAATGCATTATCAACAAGAGTGGTACAAACGATTTTGTATAAAACACTGAGATTTAGAGCTATCGTTCGCAAGCTTACATAACGATTTTCCATCACGATTTATTTCACTTTATTGATGTTTTCATCAGTTAACGACATTGTAGCCGACTATTTCAACAAATGGTAGCATTTCCCGATAATTTAATTTTAATTTGAATAATATTTTATTTAAATAATACATAATTTTTAATTATTTTTTAATGATGGTTTATACGAGGTGTTTAGGATTACTGTTAGTAACCATAGAACTCCTAATACCTATGACTTCTTTTGCTTGTATATTATAGAGCTGAACAGAGTATAAACTGTTTCGTATGAAACACTGAAATTTAGAGCTATCGATCGCAAGCTCACATAACGATTTTAAATCATGATTTCATTCACATTCATCGGTTGATGACGTTGTAGGACGACCGGAATAAATCTTGCCACATTTGTCGGCATTCTTTAAATGATTTGTACCACTGATTCAGTACAAGTCTTTTCCAACATTTTCAACGATTCCGCACAAGAAATTTTGTTGGTAAGACAAAATTTCATACAAGCTCTTTTCTCAATATTTTTATTCAATGTAAAAATCGCAAGACACGTATGAGGTTGACGTAACAAAATCAGCAGATTTAAACAACATAAACAGCTGTTTAAACAATAAATAGCAAATTTATTTTTTATAACTAGTTAACACATCACGCTCATATCGTACATCATAACTACATGTAGTGCTGCCATCATTTAGTAGAATAAATTGAAATTTAATTGACACAGGCTGTTTGAATTAGAAATTTCATGACCACATAGACCTGGGGATCTATGAACTGATCCAAGGGATCCGTGCTAAGTAAAAATTATTTTGGGGGTGCGCGAAGAACTACCGGGGGTCCGCAAAAAAGATCGAAAGTTTTCATAAATAAAAAATTACAAAAGTTTAAAAAGCGATGTTTCCTGCGTGACCACGCGGCGCTGATGAAATCGATCATGCATAGTTTCATTAACCTCGGTTATTTATGAATTTATAATTATTTCATAATATAATTAATTTCTTTATAATTATTTCATTGAGTTCCGATATTTTTACTCAAATATTTAAGTGTAATTTCAGCACGAAATATAAAAATTTTAAGGAAGAATGCATCTGTTTGCACTTTCTTTGTCATGGAAAACTATATTTTGATAATAATACATTTACCAGAACAGAATTATTAGTAAAATAAGCGCTATTGAGTATTTTTTTAGTAGCACAGCATGTGACTCCACCGCTATACATAATAATTTTGATGATAAGTAGATCTGCCGCGTTCCTCTCACGGCTTAGCATGCACGCACTAAACAGGTTTTAACTGGTCCAGGAAAGGTCCTGACAATTATTCGTACATGCAATAACATGTCTCTAAATATGACACTATATAAAATACAGTCCCAATAAAAACAGTACGCAGTAACAAAAGCAATAAGCCTAAAACATCACTCGAACTGGCAAAAATGAAGGAAAATCTCAGAGTTATGACGAGGTTGCAAGAACAATATGGAACTAATGAAACACAATCCATGCTAGGAGCATATAAATTAAAATACTTAACGACAGCAGAGAATATAAGAAAAGAACACATATAATAGAATTCTAACATCAGATAGCACAAGCAAAACAATTTGGAATATTATAAACCATGCGACAGGACAGAAATAGGATAAATCCAATTTCGATACCATCTAGTCCGATCTTTAGCGACCACTTCTCGAATGTTGGACAGGCCTTCTACAGAAACCACAGTAATAAAAATGCTAACAATACGTCCACAATAATCACCAACCATGCTCAGTCCTTATTCGTAGAACCAGTAAATGCAGAAGAGGTTATGATGCTGATACGGAGTCTAAAGAACAAAATAACGGTAGACGTATATGGAATAAGTGATAAAGTTGTAAAAATGGTTGCTCACAGTATAGCGCCCCATCTAACTAACATAATTAATATGTGTATCTCGGAAGGAGTATTTCCTGATGCTCTAAAACAAGCTAAAGTGGTCCCAATATATAAAAAAGGACATAGAAAGGACTGCAATAATTATCGTCCCACATCTATCCTTCCAATATTTTCTAAGACCTTTGAAAAAGTCATTCTTAGCAGAATTATTAAGTTTTTTGGGAAAAATGGCTACTTCACACCATACCAATATGCCTTCAATGCTAAAAGAAACACAACTCAAGCCCTGCTTAACTAGTGTGAGTACATATACACCGCTATCGAAACCATGAGACAGGACGAAATACGCATCGATTATCGATTATTTTGTTTGAAAGTGTTTGAAAGCGCATCGATTATGTGTGATCTAACTTAGGCATTTGACGTCATGTCCCAGGAAATATTTCTGGAGAAGATTCAACATTATGGCTACCGAGGTAAAGTATATGAACTTATTAGATTGTATCTCCAGAATAGAAAACAAGTAGTGGAGAATTAAGCTCCTTCAAGCAGGTGAGCTGCGGCATTCCTCAAGGTCCACTTGCTGGACTTATCTTCTTTGTTATCTTCATGAATGATCTACCAAAACATCTTCAGCAACATATCATAATGTATGCGGATGATACTACAATCAGTACAAAACTCATAGCGATTGAAGGAAGAGACAGAAGCCTGGAGGATGGAATGAAATCTGCCTCTGACTGGTTCCGTCATAACCAACTACTATTAAACGAAGATAAAACAATACGAATAAATTACTTAACAAATAAAAGAGAAAAAGCTGACTCACCAACGGTAATACTACTAGGAATCTACATTGATGCCAGGCTCACGTGGAGTGACCACACCTCAAATGTAGTAATAAAAATTGCTGGTGCCAATTATGCTATAAAGAGAATAAGACAAACTGCCGGAATAGAGGCCGTGCGTACAGCACATTGCGCGCTCTGCGATTCTGCTCTTCAGTATGGTATTGAGATATGGGGACACTCACCGTATGAAAGTAAGGTACTGATCGCTCAGAAGAAAGCAGTCCGCAGTATCGTCGGAGCGCCAAATACAACCTCATGCAAATCTGTATTAAAAAAACTCCAAATTCTAACGGTTCCCAGTATTTATTAATACAAAACACTAACGGCGATCCATAGTAAGAAATATCAGTTTAACAGACATGAAAACCTTCATGAGTATAATACGAGGTACGCAG
>WYDF02280730.1:0-17143 GCA_009867245.2 Adranes taylori | reverse complement strand
TGATCTGATTTGATCTGATTTGATCTGATTTGATCTGATTTGATCTGATTTGATCTGATTTGAACTGATTTGATCTGATTTGAAGTAATTTGAACTGATTTGATCTGATTTGATCTGATTTGTTCTGTATTGATCTCCGTGTTCTCGCATTACAGCGGCCAGAATTATGGCCTAACAAAATTTCAAGAATATGTGTTCCCTTGTTCCTTTGTCCCGTATTCCCGTGTTCCCTTACTACCGAACTCCCGTTTACCCGTATTTTTATTATATGTTCTTATTTGGAGCACATGCAATGTTCTCAAAATTTCAAGTCAATCGGTCGAGTAGTTTTCGAGTTTTGTAGTTCGAGTAGTCTTCGCAAAACTCGAAGACTACTCGACCGATCTCATCTAATTAACTCATCTAATTAACAATTCATAGTAATTTTCGACTTAGAGTAATACTATACTACATACAATGTGTGGAAGATTTAAAATGTTAAAAAAATTATTTATACTATACCTGTTTCCAAAAATCATAATTCGCATGTAATGAAGAACTTTGCGTCACATATGTATAATAATTTGAAATTCATATATATAATCTATTACACGATAATATTATAAATAATATTTTAATCCATTTAGAATTCAAAATTGTATTAACAAAGACAATAAAATTATTTTGTGAATAGCCAGAACTACTATAAGCATTAAGAACTACGATTAATTAATATTTCGGAATATAAATCGCAGTTTAATTTGATTTACTTATAATTAAAAAATTGTTTCATTCCAAAAAATTTATGTTGATTAAATATAACTTATACCGGTTCAGGTCAAAAGTAATGTGGAATTTCCCATTTTACCACTCAAACTCAAATTATGGCAATTTATATAGTCCAAAAGTGATAAAACTTATCAGTGGCTTATTTAAAGGCCCCGGGGCAAGATGATTGTGGATTAAGTATATTCAAAATAATTAATTAGGGAAGTTAATCAATAACTATGAAATACTCAGTTGAAATACTCAGTTAGCCTAAAAATAACAGGCAAGGTTAATGATCCATTTCTAGCATATGTGGTAGCTGTCATCAGAAACATCTTCTTCATTAGCATCATTGTCTAACAACACTGTTTACTACTTGTTTAAACTAATTTGAAAATCCATTATATAATGTACACATTACAGAGTTTTATGAACGTAGATGGTAGTTTTGCTGTATAAGCTAATTCTAGCGATGAATTAGGAGATTAATAAAAAGAGACTCTGGTTGCTAGAGTTCTTTACATCTCGATTGTGGAAATGAGTTAACACTTATAATGGTTTATCTCACTTAAGATATCATTTCGTCTAATGACCACGTACGTTCATAGAACTCTGTAATGTGTACATTATTTAGAGGATTTTCAAATTAATTTCAAAGCGGCCAAACTTTGCTTTTAGAAGCAATTGTTAAGTCTTCAGTACAACTTCCAAATTTGTTTATCGAGCCAGCAGAGAATTTATCTAGTAGCTTGACGTTTGTTCTCAACTGCCCCAATAATAAATTAATTACTTTTTTTTACTAATAAATGAAATACAATTGAACTTTTGCTGCAGCAAAAGGTAAGCACCCGCCAAATGCCCCGTGTTCAATGTCGACCAGAGGGGAGAGCAGGGCCAAAATCCCCGGGGCCTGGGCCACTACGGGTATTTTATATAGTACGGATATAATGTAAAGCAAAAATTTCCGTTTTTAGTAAAAGTTCAAAGAGTTGTACTTGGGTGCCATCGCTATAACTCAAAAGAAATATTATTCCATGGGAAACTAAAGTAAAGGAAAATATGCATTGTAGAAAACTCAGCCGGAGTCTGTTATTTGCAGGAAGAACTCTGTTACAATACGTACTCGTCGGTAATCCTGCTTATAAAATATTTGATATGCCTTTTGGGGTGGGGAGCTCTGGGCGGCCCTGCTCGTGTTACTGGCGGTTGTTCAAATGACATAAAACAAACTCGATCTTCCACATTCCATGATTGAAGTAAATTGTAAAAACGTTCCTGTGCTTCTCTAGTCCCATAGGTTATTATTATTTTCACACCATCCGTAGTTTCATGACGCCTTCGCCGAGAACTAGCACAGCAAGTCTGCAAGTTGGCAAATTTTGTCGTGCGAGCTCTTGAAGCACTTTGTTATCCCAGTGCAGAATTAGAGCTACTCTGAGAGCGAAGGGTGTCTTGATTTAATCTGCGATTACTGTGCGGTGTTTTAGACGGGCTTGCCTAATGAATACTTTGTTCAGAGTGGATCTCTACACAATGTTTATAAAGCTGCTACCACATTCCTGTCACTGACTCTGATCTTGTCCAAAACAGCTACTAAATCCGGGGTAACAACGTTGGATGGGCTTTGGGATTGGCAGGCAATTGTGATGACAAAGTGGGCCTTCATTCTGGATAGTCTGAAGAATACTTACTGTTGGAACTGATGAAACTCATATCATGTTTATGGATGTAGCTCACCTATTTTTATCATCGCAAGAGTATCCGAGTGGCCAACATCGAACAAATAGTCTAAACTGTTTTTGAAAGAATTCTCCCTTAAATTTTGCTTTCAGGTTTATCTAAAGGAGTTTATTCTTAGGCTCTTTTATGCAGGAGGAACATGTTTGACTTCATTAGCAATATTATAATTTGGAATTTTATATGAATTTTATAGGAATTTGGAATTTAGGAATTTGGGAATCGGCTATTCGTACTTGTGGGAGCTGTGTGTCTTTTATTACTTATGCCTTTCATGCTATCGGAGGGAACGAAGGTGGACTCGACGTTGAAGAGCAATGGAGAACCATAAAAATATAAAAAGCGCGTTGGAAGATACAGCTATAAGAACGCTTGGGTACAGTGAAACGGCCAGACGGCAGCACTGGTTTGGCCAAGAAGATGCACTAGAGAAAAGGAGAAAGGCTAGAGAAAAATATCTACAGCGGGACACCCAGTACAACAAGAAAAATATATGATCGAGAGAAGAAACGTCAAAAATATATATTGGCAGAAGAAAAAGGAAGTAGAAAGGGCTAAGTTCCAGGAAAATTGACAAGCGGTGCGAAAATGTACCAGAACTTAAAAGGAGTAAAAAGGGGTTTGAGCCGAACACATCCTTTTGTAGAACAAAAAATGATTCTCTTGTCGGGGAACTAGAACAAGTATTGCCAAGATGGGTGGAATATATCTCGAGTTATTAAATGAAGGGTCCAATGGAGAACAATATAATGTAACGTATGATACGGTGGAAGTGCAGGACCCCACCTTGGAGGAGGTGAAGGATGCTACAACGAACCTAGAAAAACACAAAGCTGCTGCAGAAAATGGTATTCCTGTAGAACAAGTATGGTGGGAACGGTATAGTAGGACAAATGCACAAATTACTGGGAACAATTTGGCGGGAAGAGAAGATGCCCATATACTGCAGTGATTGTACCATTGCATAAGAAAGGGGATAAGATGAACTCTGCTGATTGTAGAGGGATATCCCTACTGAATACTGGTTACAAGATCCTTACAAAGATTATACCCGGTAGACTGCACCATCAAGTGGAAGAAGCGCTGGACAAATAAATACCAGTGGGATTTAGAAGCAACCGATCAACCACTGATCAAATGTTCTCCCTGAGACTGGTACTTGAAAAATGCTCACCGTGATCGTTACATGACTCCCATTCCCCCCGGATTTAGTGACAAACACGTTTTTTCCCTGCGCTCCTTACTCCACTTTACCAATCCTTCATCAAATATTTCTAAAATTCCTGATCTTTTCCACATATTTTGCCCATTCTGTCAGTCTCATTAATCATCGAAACCTATCTTCAATATCAGTGGGTGGCTGCAACGCAAGATAGAGGAGAACGGGAATTTTCAGTGAAGAATTCCATACCAACATCAAGCACGTGTTGATAATGAAGTTATTTTTATTATTTTTTCCCAGATGTCTGAAGAAAAACATAAAAAACTGCCTGGATATCAGAATTTACTAAAGAAAAGAAAACGAGAGGAAGATTTAAAAACCCATAATATTAAATTACTCATTTTTTTAAGAGTATAGGGAGAGCTGACAGACAATTTTCTGATAGGAAGAGGATTGAAGCAAGGAGACTCATTATCTAACCTACTCTTCAACCTAGCACTGGAGGCAGTTGTAAGAAAGTGTTCTATTTACGCTGGAAGCTGCATATTTAACAGGACATGCCAAAATCTTGCCTACGCTGGCGACATAGGTATGGTAGCTACTAGACAAGAGTCACTAAGAGAACATCTCGAAACCCTGAAGTCCGAAGCAGCTACCATGGGACAGAAATTAAGCAGACAAAAACCGAAAATTTTTAGAGCCGTACATAACGGAGATGGATGGAGAATTGAACAAATGTGGACCTGGAACTGGAAGATGGAACAAAGATTTACGCAAATTGAACATCCAAAAATGGAAGAGAAAAGCATCTTTCCGCATCGAGAGACGAATGGCGGAAAGATGTTATTGCCGCGGCCACGGTTTTTCAAGAAGTGTTAGCGCCAGGATAAGGTAGTAAGTAATTATTCGTACATTCAAAATAAATAACGCCTCATCAAATAATGAAATAAAATAATATTTCTATTCAATTACTATGTGCAAATAGATTAATAAACAGAGGGTTCAAGTTAGTCAAATAAATTCCCCAGTCATCTATAAAATTATTTTACTTACAGGTTTTGTCGTTCCTGCCATCACAAACTTATTTTAGGACCAGACACCGTTATCTTATTAATTTATTTTAACTAAATAGACTCGTGGAATAATAGTATTTAATTTATTTCATGTGAGGAACTAAACTCAAAAGTATTAAGCATTTTTTAACAACTACTGGGCACTACAATATTTCATACTGAACTGTTGAAGAGTATTTTATCAGTTAATTAAACAAGATTATATTTAGAATTAATTATAATTCAAGGTTTCATTTTCAGAACGCTGACTGACAGCGATTCACCCTACAACTTTCCTTTCTTATTCCGTCCTAGCTGGGCCTTGTTGGCGCCTGTGTGATTTTTCCTATAACTATGTTACACCGGTCGGTGATCGCCGATTAGGTACATGAATTTGTTCAAGATTTATTTAGTATTACGCTAAGCCAACTGCCTTTTTCCAACTAGTTTGTCTAGCAATCAACATGTAACAACATTTCACAAATCTAGCCATCCTGAATTTTCTAAATTACTTACAAATACAAAACTATCTACCATAGAACTAAATTAGAACGAGGACAAATTTGCTCGTTACAATGATATAAGCAGCATCAGGCTATTTTTTTTTTACTTAAAGACAAAAAAAATTTCAGTGTGATGATGCTTATATTATATAAGTGAAGCCGCTTGCCGCAAATTTAAACAAAATAAGGAGAAGTACATTTTTTAATAAAACATTTAGAAAATTTATGATTTGTGTACAAGCTATGTTTACGTCCTAGTTTTACAAAAGCATCTGGTACAATCAGTTTATTTGTTTTTAATTATAGAATTATAATTTTTTACTTACAATAGAGATTTTAGAGTTAATCCTCTAGTAAGCTTTATTGTCATGATTTAGATAAATCCGAGATTATGTTCAAATTAATTTTCGACATAAATATCTTGATTATATCTACGCGACATAATTTTATCGTTTTATTCACTATTAGGTTACATTTGAATTTGTTCAATTGTTTATTTACTTTATAATTATAGTAAAACCGGATTATCACTCCATTCAAGTGTCAGACTTAGAACGCAATTTTAAAAATAATAATATTAGTAATTACAAATTTAATTTACAAATGTCCAAAACAAGCGAAAAGCATGATAAACTCCTAGGTCTCGCTCCTAATCTTGCAACAAATAAAAATTTAAATTTAACAACAATAAATTGCAATATAAAATAAACAAAGGTAATAAACTATCTGGAACATACTGGAGGAATCAACTGGAGGAAGAAACTGTATCAGCATACAACAAAAACTGTCCCCTCACTGATGGAATAATCAACTAACAAGGGTGAGGATGCAAGTAGTAAACCGAAAAAATCTGGCGACTGGGAGTGCTATCGGAAAGTCTCACAGATTACAATAAAAGAAGGAAGTCGAGGAACGTTCTTGAAGGATGGACTGAGAGGAAATAGAAAGTACTCACTTGAGCAGCAAAACTATAGGAAAACCTTTTCAAAACGACCTTTCAGGACGCAAAGCAGACAACATATATACGCGATCTGAAAGGGAGACCCTGGAAGAACTATTGGGACGGTCGAAGCCTTTCGTGCTCCATAGTAGGCAATTGAAGTGTTGACCGGGAGGTCGCAAAACAAATTGTCAATTTTGACCTTTGTCGGTTTTGAATCTTCAGGCAATATTATCACTAAACTTTTCAGGACAAGCCTTGTTTTAGGACTTGGAAGCAGGTAAGGTAGTATTCATACCACAGCCAGGTAAAACAACTGAATAAGTCTAATGTGATTTATTCTAACAACTTGAGACAAGATACTAGGCGGGCATATTTGAGATGTAATTTTAATTCAACGGATTCAATGTACCTACCGAGCACGTTACAGTACGGAAACAGCACTTATCCAGGTGCTTAGCAGACTGGAAAAGTCAAAGAGTTCGCTCTAGATAACAAAGAGTTCGCGCTGGACTCCTTTCTTCAGATTGAGAGAGCGTTCAACAACATCTCTTTTCAATCAATTACAAGATGCGCGCCGGATGGGTGGCACGTATCCAACTTGGTGTAAATGAATCAAGTCTATGCCAGAAAGTAGAATCGTACATGTGGAATCGTACCTAATGCTTATTAAGTCGCTTAAAAGAGTATTAAGTCGCTTGGTGGGCTATGCGACAGACGGTATGGATTCTGCAAAAGAAAGTCATTAATCGATACATTGCAAAAACTGCTAAGCACGCAAAGATAGGCACCCAGAAGAGGCATGAACTCTGCGACGCTATAATGTTGATGTCCGGAACGCTCCCAATTTCGTATCTTGGAAGAACATACTAGAGATTTCTATTTTTCTACAGGCAATAGTCAACGACTAGTTTAAAGATCCATATCTGCTATACGATGCAAGTGGAACACAAGTTATTTTTTTAAACTATTCATTATATAAATTAGAGAATATTATTGAACCTATCTTAAAACCTATTGTAAATATATATTATTGTTGCAAAATAAAAAAAAAATATTAAAAAAACATTGGTTTTATTTATTTTCCCTCTAGATCTATAGATCTTTGATTTGACTAAAATCGGTTGATTAAAAATCAACTTGTTTTATTGCAAATGAAGATTTATGTAACTGTAAGTATGTACGCACCTTTAGTTTTCAAATGTAAAAAATGAAAGTCTATACTTCTCTTTAGTTTTCAAATCTAGTTACTTTTTATTTCAAATCTACTAGTTACATAACCTGAAATACGATGAGCAGCAGCAGCAGCAGCTCAAATTTAAAAATAATAAAAGTAAAGTTAAAGAATGTGTATACATTTTTTAACTTTTTAGCAGCAAACTTTTTAACACTTTTACCTTTCAAATCCAGTTACATAACCTCCAAATTTCGAATCGGGATTTTCCCCTAATCCTCCATATTAATTTTACTGCTAATCATCTTTTAATATTTTTAATAGATTTTTCTTCAACATTTTTTTGTAATGTCCCTGTACATTAGTTTCGCGCACACCTCTCGTAGATTCTAGAATCTAGTTACTAATCTAATAGCTTTTTTAAAACTCTTCATTTTATGCAGATTAACGCACACGCCGCGCCGAGCTTCCAATTTGTTTTAAATTTCATGTCCTGTCGTCCTCCATATTGGATTTTCAATTGACAACTGTCAAACGCTCAAAGTATTTATCTTAGGCCCCAAAATACCGGTCTGCGGAACAGTTACCAGTTTAGAGCGATTTTGGAAGTGGTCTCGAATGGTGGAAGGATAATTAGAATTGGTGGAACGTAACTACTACTACTACTACTTTAAATAAAAATGCAGCATGGGGTCACACTTATCGGATTTGCCGATGACTAGTCACAGCGAGAGAATTAAGACAGCTAGAAAATATAGCAAACAAATGTATTGAAAATTGTTGGCAATTTAATGTAGCTTCGGAGAAAACGAAAGCCATTATGCTAGTTGGCCGCAGAAGGATCAACCCTTCAGTGCTCTCATTCGAAGATCACCTTTAGGCGTAACCTTTCATCGGGGTTTGTGTTTAAATAAACTTTTCATCTACAGCGCGCTTTATGTCTGAAGCGGAAGGACCATGTACTTAGAAAAGGAAACGAATATGCTCGATAGTATGGGCTACATCAATGAACGTTGGGAGGACGCCAAATCTATCACTGAAGAGCCAAAGGATTGGATTGCTATTAATAATCAGAACCTATAGAACAACATGAACCGACGCTTATTCTGGTTTATTAGAGAATTTGGTATAATTAGATTATCTACTGTGCCCCTACCTTCTCTAAATCCTGTCTGCATTGTCGACAACACCTTTTTCTCCTTTATTTCCTTGTCTAATTTTTTATTAACTATCTTTGCAAACATCCTGTATATTCCATTCATAATTGTCACCCCTCTGTAAGCTGTCACATTAATTCTACCTCTTCTTTTGTACACCGGTACAATTTTATCCTCCTTCCATCTCTCAGGAGTCGCTTCTTTCTCTTTCCATACATCATTTATGCCCTTATCCAAAGCTTCCACCCCATTTCTTGTAACAAAGCATTGTTACGAGACAGATTAAATCCATCAAATGGCATCCACCTTCACTGGAAAGAAATTGAATCAATGAAATAGATCAATTTTGGGAATCCTAAAATTGAAACGTATTTATTATTTGTAAATATTAAAAATCTACGTTTGCCTTCTCGCGCAAAGCTTATCATATATTACATGCAACAGAGAGAGAGAGAGAGAGTTAAACTGTCGCTTTGATGAGCTGTGTACATATTACCTATGTATTATAAGATGTATGATGACTTATTCACGCTAGATGCGTGTGTGTGTGGAAGTACTGATTTACCCTACCGCTTACCGCACTGCTGTGTGGCGTGTAATGATATGCTGGCGCCGATGTATAATGTGTTTGGCTGTGTATCACTACTGCTCGGTGCCACAGTATGATCTGTTGCGCTCTATTATAATCCATGGGAAAGCCGCTAAGAGAATAATTGTGTGCTACTTCGTCACGTAGGGTAAGGGTTATACCGATATTTACATAGGATTCTGTGGAGAGACCGTATCACGTCATAAAGTAACGTGTAATGGCTTCACCTAGATCCGTATAGCTGAGTAAAACTTGACCAAAGGTTCTCGTCTGTAAATAGCGAGAATTTGTATAGAATTATTTAGTTCCTTTGCGAATTCTAAGACAGCCGTCCAGCAGCAGCAGAGCAGCAAAGCGAAGCCAGCCAAGCTGAGACAATGGGCAAAGCGACAGACGTCGAGGAGTAACCGCCTTTGGTAAGTGACTTTGTATAACATACGCTGTTTTAGTGCACTGCATGTGTTTTGAATAGCTTTGTTTCTCTTTGTACCTTTCCTTCAAACTACTTCTTATATAACTAGAGAGTATACTACTAACACAGTTAGTGGTAGTACCTTAGCAAACAGTAACGCCAGGACCCATTGCGGTGTTATGCGCATATAGTATTTTCCTTTTCCTTTCATGCTCTACTAGAGTGTCTACTGCTGACAGAGTTAATGGTAGTCACTTAACAAACAGTATCGCCAGTACCCATTGCGGTATTACGCTCTTATAGTGCTGTCTTAGGATACCTACGTTTCTGGATATTCATATTGCATGCTTGAACTTACCCCCTGTCGTCCCGTTGTAATATTAATTGCTTCTACGCGCATTCCATATTTTCGCTGTTTTATTATTTTATCACCGCACTTTTCAATTGATTTATATGCACCACTTTTTATTATTTTTATACATTAGATCCGTGTGTTCTATTTTGTATTTGCCGCTTGGCCATTATTACGTCATTCTTTTAATTTGACATTTATTCATTTGTTTAATATTGACATTTAATTGTGCATAAATATTTCTTTCTTTGTTTGTATTGTCTTTGAAGAACAATAGACGGTTTTCATTAACGCTGTTTTAGTAATTCGTTGTTAGTTTATTTCCGGTGCCCACAAGAATGAGAACCACTGGATTACTTGCAAGACTCGAAACTCGAAGCTGCCCGTGCCCTTAGTAAGCCACTGAGGACCGGTGTGGAACAACAAGAGGGGTTCCAACATACGGGCTCACGTTAAACTACCAAAGATATTATATTTATTCTGTAATTAGGCCCTTTTATTCTGTAATTAATAACATATTTAGTTGCACTATCTGTGACGAGTCGCTATGACTCTCCATTAGCAGTGTCGCGAATGGGAGTCTGTCACACTTTATCCAATTACTTCCAATCCGTACCCACGGCACTTCTCTTCTTTAGTCTACTTATTTCCTCCCTTACATCTTCTGTTGAAATTTCTCCACAATCAACTCCTTCTATCTTATATATATATACCCTTTCTTACAACCCCCACTTACTCCTCTATTTCTTAGATATTTCCATACTTCATCTTTGTTAGATGTAATGAAATATTTAAATACTCACGCGCCTTATCAAAGCTTTCGCGCCTATGGTGCAAATTTTGGTTTATTAAATATTGCATTGCGATCCTTCAAGGCTATCATCTTTTTGCATGACGCAATATTCGTACGCCAAATGGTAAAAATCGTTTCGCAAGGCTTCGCATGGTACACACACACACATATTCTGTCGTAAGCTTTCATTTAGATACACTACGTAATAAAAATCTCAAGCAACCTTCATTTTTCAAGTTCTTAATTACTTCGTTTCTTCTTCCTCTTGTTTTTTTATATAAATCGTGCCCTCTTTCCACCATAACTCTTTTGCCTCCATGCATTCCTGTCATTACTTCTTTCCATGCCTCACCTATTTTAATATATCCCTCACCTCCTTCCTTAAAATTTCCCATCTCTTAGCATACACACTGCCCACTTTCTTCTTTTTTCTTGCCACACTATTTTTTCCCTTAAATTATTATCAAATACTGTACTCTACTATGCTCCAAACCTAACTTCCGATAATTAATTAACAATTTAATTTATTGATGAACTTGGAATAAAATATAACTAAATTTAATTTAATTCATGATTTTATTTTTAAAACGCTGACTGACAAGGATTCACCCTTCAACTTAATTTCTTTATTACGGTCTGTTTTTATTAGTGTTGAATCAAAATTAGAATATTGTGGGATTAAGTAGGAAGTACACAGAATGCAGAAATAAAATTAATTTTTAATTGATTTAATTCGTATTTATTAAAAATTTTATTTGCAAATTAATCAAAATAATTTTTAATAAATAAAGTACATATTGATATTTTAAAAACTAGATTAAACTGTTTAATTCCAACGAAACATTATAATTAATTTACTTACTAATTAAATTTAATTCATACGCATAAGTTAAGCTGCCAGGGGGATTACCCGAATAAACAATCATTATTAACAAGATTCGTGATCTTACAAATTATTAATGAACTATAAACATTATTAAAATAATATAGATTAAAACATTAATAGAAACATTTGATTAAAGTTGGTAATAAGAACGCTTGATTTCTTTATCAACAACATGAATAATTCTCGGCAACGCCGATATCTCGGACAGAGATGCCTCTCGAATGTGATACGCTCGAAATGTTAAAATCTCTATAATATGTCCCACGCATCTGTTAAAAAACATTTAATAATGTTACAAGTATAACATAAACAATTTGAGTACGATTACAGCACATCGTTATTCATATAATATAAGTCTGCTACAGGAAATATAAGAAAATATAATAATACAGAAAACAGGAAGTACACAGGAAACAGTATACAGGATACAGTTCACAGGATACAGGAAATATACAGAAGTATACAGGAAGTATATAGAAAGTATACAAGAAGTATACAGGAAACAGTATACAAGAAGTATATACCTAAGTGTGCAGGAAATATTAGTATACAGTTAACATGTTGCAATCCCGACAACTTCAAAATGGAAAATATTTCGTATATCCAAACAATAATATAAATTTTTTAAACCCAAAATAACACTTTCGTCTCGACATTAACAATAATAATTATTAAACTGCAATAGTATTAATTTCTATATATAATATAATGTATAGCGTATGTTACAAGTATAACATGAATGTTACAAGTATAACATAAACAATTTGCGTATGATTAAGGCACATTATTATTCATACACAGAGGAAATATAAGTCTGCTACAGGTAATATAAGTATACAGGAAACATGTTGTACACAGGAAGCAATGTACAGGAAACAATATACAGGATATAGTTAACGGGATAGAGGAAACACACATGACGTATACAGGAAGTATACAGGAAGTATTTAAGTATACAGGAATTATAAGTATACAGTTAAGTTCTTGCAATCTTTGATATAGCAACGTAAAGGAAGCTTTAGTAAACTCACTATTCGATAAGTTCAAAATGGAAAATATTTCGTATATCTAAATAATAATGTAAATGTTTTTACATCCAAAATGACATTTTCGTCCCGCCATTAACAATAATAATTATTATGGTGCAATAATATTAACTTCTAGATCTAATAAAATGTATAACGTATGTTACAAGTATAACATAAACCAATTTTAGTACGATTACGGCATATCAGAATACATAACAAAAATAAGTCTGTTACTGGAAATATAAGGAAATATAAGTATACAGAAAACGAGAAGTACATAGGAAACAGTGTACAGGAAACAGTGTAGAGGAAACAGGATACCGGAAACATACAGGACGTATACAGAAATTATACAGGAAGTATACAATAAGTAAACAGGAAGTATACAAGAAGTGTGCATAAAGTATATAAGTATACAGGAAATATAAGTATACTGCTAACATGCAATCTTTGATATTATAACATGAAGGAAATTTTAGTAAAATCACTATTCGACAACTTCAATATAGAAAACATTTCTATAGCCAAACCATACTGCAAATTTTTTTAAGCTTAAAATGACATTTTTATTTCGCCATTGACTATAATAATTATTAAACTGCAATAGTATCAACATCTAGAACTAATAAAATGTATTGCGCATGTTACAAGTATAACATGAGTGTTACAAGTAAACCTTAAACAATTTGCGTATGATTACGACACATTATTATTCATATTGATATGAAATATAAATCTGCTACAGGAAATATAAGTATACAGGAAACAGAAATAACACAGGAAACAATGTACAGGAAACAGTATACAGGATATAGTTCACGGGATATAGCAAATATACAGAGCGTATACAAGAAGTGGACATGAAGTAGACACGAAATATACAGGAAGTATATAAGTATACAGGAAATATAAGTATATAATTGACATGTTGCAATCTTTGATATTGAACATAGGCGAAGCTCTAGTAAACTCATTATTCGACAACTTCAATATGGAAAACATTTAGTATATCCAAATAATAATGTAAATGTTTTAAAGTCCAAAATGGCATTTGCGTCTCGCAAATGACAATAATAATTATTAACAAAAAGTACACCGGAGACAGGATGGAGGAAACATACAAAGTATACAGGAAGTATACAGGAAGTATGCAGGAAGTATACAGGAAGTATACAGGAAGTATACGCGAAGTACACAAGAAGTATACAGGAAGTATACAAGAAGTGTACAGGAAGTATATAAGTATACAGTTAACATGTTGCAATCTTTGATATTGCAACATATAGAAAACTTTAGTAAACTCACTATTCGACAACTTCAATATGGAAAACATTTCGTATATCCAAAAACTACTGTAAATTCATGTAAACCTAAAATGAGATTTTTATTTCGCCATTGACAATAATAATAATTATTAAGATGCAATAGTATCAACATCTAGAACTAATAAAATGTATTAAGATAAAGTTTCCTAATTTGTACAGCCTTCCAAATTGTACCATCCATGAAAACCTTGAGAATAGTTGATTGGCGAAATCGCTTACAGATAGTTGCCAAAAATACTAACCAGTTTGTCCGTTAGTAGTTTATGTGAGTCTGTTATTTCTGATAAGGAACTTGTGTCTCTGACAAGGACGCTATAAGGAAGTTATCTCTGGTAAGAAAATTGTTTAAATCAATTTTGCGTAAAATGTAATCAATCTTTTGCGTTTCTCAACATTTGTAATTTAATATTACTCCGTACCGGAAAATAATAGATTGAATTAAATATAAATGCAGGACACCTTAGTTCTAATAAGCTCTATTCGGATTCAACCTATTCAAATAGAGCGTAGTAGTTCCTAGAATTTGAGTGTAGATGTTCAATAAAAAGTAGACCTGCACCCGGTTGTGCGCCAGCGGAGGCTGTTGATTGGCTTGTGGTAGTAGACCGCCCGCCTCGACATGTGGACCTGATGTAGGTGTCTGCAAAGATCTTCATGTGGATTTCCCTGTAGCAGTGGTCCAGGTCCTTATTACCCTTCTTATTACTTCTGTCATTCCAATTTCTTTTTTACAGTTTATCTTTTACAATGTTGTCAAATGCTCATTTTATGTGCAGGAACATCATGTACAGTTTATCTCCCTTAAACAACTCCTGTCGTATCAGACACTATATTAACACACGATAATCTACAGCACTTCTACCCCTTGTATACCCATTCTGGGTTCTTGGCAACACGTTTTTTTTTCAGTTAACACTCGCATAATCCTTTTGTTCATTATGCTTCCAAATAATCTGTATAACCCATTCATTATAGTGATCTCTCTGTAATTGTTCACGTCTGTTCTGTCACCTCTCTTCAATAATGGAATTATCTCTACCTCTTTTATTAGGAATTCTTTATCCTTTCTTTTCCAACTTTCATTGAACCCTTTTATTAACGTCTCCATGTTGTGCTTATTTAACCTTCTGCATACCGTTTCCATTAACCTTCTATTCCAACTCTAATGGAAGGTGGTCCGATTCACACCTTTTCCCTACCTTTAATTTACCCATGTCCCTAACTGCCTTTTCATTTATCAAAGGATAATCGATTAGAAACTCTCCTCCGTGCCCTCTAAATGTTTTTCACCCATTCTCAATTCATGCATCAATGTCCTACTATGAATCCCTTTTGTTCCACCCTAACCTGCAAATCTTTTCCCTCTTGTAATCAAATTTCTCTCTTCATACTTTTCCATAGTTCATACTTTATACTTACGTTCCAATCTCGCAGAATCACGAACCTATCAATTTCTTCTTCTAGTAACTTCGCACTAATGCTATTTATGAATTCAAATCTCTATTCACATGTACAAATCCAATTATCCATTCCTTACTTTCTTGCCAGCCTTGCCTATTATTTTCTCCTCAGTGAACCCTAGTCTCACTCCAGTTATAATCCTTATTTACTTTTCCCTCTGGTTTAACCCCTCCCTTTATATTCATTTCAGAATTATATTTATAATTGCATCTCTTCACATTAAAATAATTGACCTTTTTCTTTCAAGCATCACCATTCTGTTTCATCTTTAAATTCTACGTTTTGCCCTTTATCCATTTCTCCCACTAATTGATTATTTATGTAATCCAAATTTCCTCATTCTTCTTCACAAATTTTATTAAAATCGGTTCAATAGCATAGTAGTAATTCAAATACGTAAACACAGAGCCAATTTAAAAAACTTCAGTTTTGTTCATGTTTTAAACCAAGAACCCCTTCTTCATTTACGTATAAAAACACAACAGGAATCCTATATCTTTCATATGCCTATACTAATCATGTATGTGATGTATGAAAGATAAAAACTATTTTTAAATTAAATTACCTAATAACTTGTCCAATATGAAAATTTGGTAAATTTATTCGATCGCTTGTAAAATAAATAACTTTTAATACAGGTCCAACCTTATCACGTAGTAACATAATTCTCTGTGACTTCGTAGTTCCATCTTGTAATGTAACAACAGGCCCTAGAAAATGTGCTTTTAATTATTAATGGAACTATTATTATATAATTCAGAAGCGGATCCAGAGTTACCTTGAGGGATACTAGAGTAGAGACGTACACGAGTAAACTGAGCTTTAAAACTTTTCTTACTTCTTAAATATCTCGAAAGAAAAAGGTTTCTGTACAGGTTGACTCATCTGTTTTCCTCCATTTTCCCCTGAAGAAGATAGCTGGATCCGCTTCTGATTTGAGACATGTTTAATTACAAAATATTTATGGCAAGTATATCACCAAACTGGACAGTAAACTGCCACACAGATCCCTCCCACATTCGCCCGATCGATTTATCCAAACCATGAAGGAATCCCCTGAGGACCTTCTAGACATATAGAATCAATCCCCTTTTCCCTTAGATGATTTCCTCCCCAAATCCCTTCAAGAGTTGACCATGCTGTGGCCAATGGTTTTGCAGGTTTCCCTAGGCTGTAAAGCGAATACTGTAGCATATCATTCCAGAATGCTACTTGCTCAACAACTCTGTAACTTAACTAGTAGTAGGAGATAGCCGATTCTAAGTCGCCGCCAGCCCTCCAAGACCCTCCAGACTTACCTTAACTCGTTCTAAAAAAATTGGGGTCTAACATAAATAGTTTTTTGTGTTTGACAACTGTCAAATAAAAATCCAATATGGCGGATGACAGAACACTTCCGGTTGTAAAAATTTGGGGGAAAAGTTACCAGATTTATCACTAGGCTCGAAATTTGAAAATTTGAGTTTTTTAACTCGTCGTCGTCCGTCGTCGACGCCGTCTTCGTCATCGTCTTCGTCTTCGTCATCGTTGCTGATCGTAGCAGATGTCGTGAGATGAGACATATGAATTATTTGAGCTTATCTAAATTTGAATAGCGGTCATTTTGAAAAAATAAATCAAATCAATATGCCTGATTAGAGAGCAAAATTTTAACGAGCCGCGGGCGAGGGGGGGGGGGAGGATACGTACTTTAAATGGGTATTTTCTAACTAGATGTTTAAAAAGTAACTTCATAAGAGTATAATGTGTATCTTCAGACGATTTACAGTCAAGCCAAGATCTAAGATTAACGTTTCTATATAGATCGGTATGTAAAATTTTAAAT
>WYDF02280729.1:0-30935 GCA_009867245.2 Adranes taylori | reverse complement strand
ATATAACACAATCAGTTTGATGACTATAAAAAACTTCTTCACCCAAATGTTTACACCAGATAGTTATAAATGTGCAAAACAATCCCTACCTTTGCATCCATAATAAACTCATTGATTTCAGCAGTCAGATCATTGAATGCTTTCACTGTGGCATCTTTATCCAAAGGAGCATCTTCATTTGGACCAAAAATAGTGGGAAAATACTCGGGTAATAATCTATTTAAGGCTAAATTTGCATCTGTAACGGTTAGTGGACCGCCCTTTCTATAGCATGCAGGTCCTGGGTGTGCACCAGCTGATTCTGGTCCAACCACAAACAATCCTATGGATAAATGAATTAGCGTTACTCGTTTTGAGATCTAAATAAATCCGAATCATTTGCTAAAACTTACAAAACTAGAGAAATTTTCATTAGCAAAACATGTAAGACCTTGCATTTATGTAAGATCGTGTCAAATTTCGAGATAAAAAAAACAAAAAACTTTACGTGGAACATATGCTTACCTGATCTGAAAAATAATTTTGATCCTCCCCCAGCTGCAACAGTGTTAATGTCCAATTGTGGTGCTTGAATGGTAACACCAGCAGTCGTATTTTCAAATATATGTTCATACCTTCCAGCGAAACGTGACACATCTGTTGATGTGCCACCCATGTCGAAACCAATAACGGGCAGATCAGTCTCTTTCTGCCATGTTGTTACAGCGTATCTATAAATTCAGAATTAAAAAAATATTTAAGAATTAAAAATAGATTCTTTTACTCTTAGAAATAAAGACATAATTTCTAGGTTTCTGGGAGTTGGTCAAAATTAATCAAAACCAACATACATTTCAGCTAAACCCCTAACGTTCTATCTATACACGTAGCCTTTTTTCCAAAATACAACTTTTAAAGTAATAAAGAAAATTATACAGAATATCAGCTGTCAGATTAATCTGAATATTGTAGTAATTACATCACTATGTTAATCAAAATATAAACAACTATTTTTTTCAATATATGTTACACGTGTACAAAAATTAGCAAAGCTTGGAGCAAAAATTTCTGAAGAAAAATTAAAGATGTATTACAATTATTTGATAGTTACTGTGAACGCTAGTATTTACGGTGAGCAGTAATAATATTTACGATCATTATGGTATTTAGTAGTCACGGAATACTAATTCTATTAGTAGTCAACATCAATCAACTGCAAATACTCTGATATCACAAAAATTACAGGCAAAATTTTGTTTATAGAAATAAAAAAGGATAAAAATTCAGCCCCAGGAGTTTATTTAATAGGTCTAAACAATTCATTAAAATAGCTATTGCTCCTATAAAATAGAACACTTACACTTCATTTTACATTTTCCTTCCATCATAAAACTTTGAGAAAAAAGAAACACAACAAAAATCTTTTTTTGCCTAGAGGAAAGTCGCCTAAATCGTCAGTTTGTGGGGTTTACCTGTGTTTAGCACAGGTAAACCCCACAAGGCTTTACTTTGCCGGTTTTCACATTACTTCAGTACCAAAATCTGACGTTGTAAGCCTTACCAATTTTTATACATATAAGCTCCTTCTTGCAATTCCAAATGGTATATCAAGTCACATTGAAAGTAGAATTAAATGCATAGTACGTAAAATAATGTGATATATCCTATGAACAACAATAACTCACAAATATCAAACAAAATTAATGCATAGATTTACTGGACTTGTCAACGTACGAAAAAGAATACTAGAATCTCATCATGACATCTAACAACCAACATAGTACAGTAAAGTAGTTTATTAATGTTAATAACACATGGGTGCTTACATAAGTCAAAATAATAAAAATAAGTACAAATCATTAATGACTGTGGTAAATAGTATCATACAGAAAATAGTTTCATACATATTAGAAAAGTAACAAAAGTATATAATAGTACCATACAGTAAATATTTAGTATCATAAACACAGCAGCATATATAAATGATTAAGCATTAGAAAGTTTAGTATGTGTTCACATGGTATATGTACACATCATACATACAAAAGCCTACAAGTAAAGTTCAAAAACTGACGCAATCAGGTACACAGAGCAGCTAGGAGGGCTACTCAATGTTCTTTAATGTTACCACAATGTCTAACCTCTCAATGTTATCAATTAGAATGTATGTTTCATGTATTCATCTACGCTATAAAAAGCTAGGGAGATTAATATCTTCGTTATTTCTCTTTCGAATTCATTCGTTTCGCGATTGCAAAAGTGAGATGGTAAGTTGTTAAAACAATTTAAAGCACATAAACTAAGTATCGCTCTGGGATTTACCAAGCCTACGAAAATCTGTACGTATGTCTCCTTTGTATAGCGTGTCATGTATGTGAATATCAGATCCAGTTAGATATTTTTCAACGTGTGTCTTAGCGTATAAAAGACATTCATAAATATATAGACAGGGAAAGATTAATATGCCTAATGTGGTAAATGATGCTCTACAATCTTCCCGATAATTTAGATTGACTATAATTCTTACCGCTCTCCTCTGTACAGTAAAACTTGTAACTTTGGACGCACAGTTACTCCAAGCCAGTATATGTATGCATTGTTCAGTGAAATAGATTATAGCAGCAGTTGTACTCTTAGTTTTCCTAAATCCGTACTGACCCGGGATAAATAAATTATTGTCTTCATAGCAACGATATATTCTGTCATATACTACACGTTCAAATATTATGGAGAAGACAAGTACAATAGAAATAGGCCTATATTTATTAATTATTAATCACCTTTTTTTTTTAAACAGGAATGACGCATTGAGTGCATTTGATATAAAACCAAACTCACTTAAACAGGGACTAAGTAACTTAAATATTATCAGATAATGTAAATAAATTATCTTTAATTAAGACATATTTTCACAAATAAATACAACAAACTGAAAGAAAAACATTTATAAACAAATAGTAGAATAGAAGAATTAAGTTACCCCACAACTCCACCTGCAGGTCCTGACAATATAGCTTTAGCACCATTAAAGTTTGACATTGGAGTTAAACCACCATCGCTCTGCATAAACAATACCTCCGTACCCTCAAGATTATTTTTAAATCCATTCGTAAAACTATTCACATATCTTTTAACATGCGGTGTTAAGTAAGCATCAGCACAAGAAGTAAATCCTCTCGGTACCATTCTTACCATTGGCATTATTTCATGCGACAATGATATATGCTCGAACCCTGTTTAAAGAAACATATTTTTAAATAAATAAAAAAAAAGTTTATTACATCAAATATGGAACAACAATGTTAAAAAATAATACCTAGTTCTTTAGCTATTTCTCCAATAACAGCCTCTTGTTCTGGACAAGCATAACTATGAGCTAAGACAACAGCAATACTTTTGATTCCATTAGATCTAATAACCGAAAGATATTTACGTACTTCCCCCTCATCTATCTCTTTTGTGACGAAAAATTCTTCTCCAGTATTAGCTTTCAATTTTCTCCAGTCTTTTGATTCCTTATGTAGCTCACATCTTTCAGGCAGTGAGGGAACTATTCGACAATCAATTTCAACGACTTCCGTATAAAGTAATTCTGGACGGATAATATTCTATATAATTCAATAAAATTCTATAAATATAATTCTATAACAGACTTTTATACATATATCTAAATGAGGATTCCAATATAATTTTGATTTTTAAGATAATAATAGATCTCAAAATTTAGTGTTTTGTGTAATTCATAATGCTATATGTATCTGTCATCTCCTATGTTTATCATTACGTATCAAATTGATATTACGTTGGAGATTAGAGTGCTGAAAGTCGCCTCAGGAAAAACTAGGGTTGAAACTGAGGAAGAAGTATATATTGGAAAGCATTATTTTCACTAATTACGGGTTTAATTCATTTATGGCCAAACAGTTAGAAACCAAGAGGCAAATACAGCGAAAATACACAAAGTAAAAAAAAGAGTGTGAGAAAAGATTAAGATAAGTACATTAAATATGTATCAATTCTTATAACGGAAGGTATACAACTAAAGATTAATTACATATCTTCAAATCATTCTTAAGTGTGGAATAACTAACGTTAAACATATTAATATCATTATTAACATAGTTATATGTCTGACTGATAAAATAGCTTGGTGACTTTAATAGTATGTTTGTCTGTCCAACATTCGTTTTAAGTAATCTTGTGGATCGGGTGTTGCATTGGGGGACGTGTTGTGTTGCATTGGGGGAAATTGTAACATTTCCAGGATATCTGGACAGTCGATTAAATTGTTAATTAATTTATACCCCAAACAAATAGCAGAGTGTGAACGCATAGTTTTAAACATTTGAAAGTTGATCTGTATACTAAAGCTGAGGTGTTGATGTCGTGAGAGGGATAGATTTTATCCTCTTCAAAAGCAAGATACTCTAGAAGCTTCCTTTGAATGGATTCTAAATGGTTATTGTGAAGTTTATAAAACGGATTCCATATTACTGAGCAGTACTCAAGATTAGATCGAACGAATGCATTATAAAGTAAACTGATGCAGAATCAGTTATGAAATCTTGTGCAAGTTCTAATTAGAAAACCAAGCATTATCTTAGATTTAGAAAGAATATGATTAAAATGGACAGTGAAGGAAAGCGTGGTATCAAACGAATACGATAATTAATAGAATAATGGCCCAGGCAAATTAATTCATGTGATAAGTAATCCTCTAATAAAACATAAATCGCTTAATCAATTTTATTTTATTCTAATATACGAAGTATAAACGGTGATGTTTAAGACGAATGCAGTGGAAAGCGATTATAATGTGGAAACAGCATCACAACAGAATAAGATCGCCACTCATTCATACATGTACACGAGAAACATACGCGTGTGCTTCGCGAATTATACATAGATACCAAAAGGCATTATTACGTTAAGATGAAACGTCGTGGCACAAATACAGTTATTTTGCGTTTGCGAGATGCATTTTTTTTTCTTATTTTTTGTGTTCCAGGAATTACTTCCGTAAAAATCATTAATTTAATATTTTCGCATCTAGCTATTCCTATTGGCTGTCTCTACATTTTAGGATCAATTCTTTAGTGATTTTTCTTGCATCGAGGTCTGATTGGTTCCATAGCTTATGTTTTCGAAAAATTTCAACAGAAATATGACGCAATATTGATCTCTAATGTTTGTAACGGATAAAATGTTTTTTCCTGCCGATATGTGACATGCCAGAAGTCTCCCTGCCAAATAATTGCATATAAAAGGACATAATCAATCCAACGTTACCCAGACGCCTTTTGGGTCTTGTGTTGGTCGTTTCTGGATGAGTAAAATCGCACATCTCGGCTGACATGAATCTTTCATTCCCTTGTCTTCGTCTTTCACACTCATAAATATTTCATAACCCTTCCCTGTCAACTAATTCTTCAATGTCAAAACAAGGAGGGCAGCGTCAGGGAAAGAGGCCACACGTCTAGCACAGCGAGCCAATGAGGACAGACAACTACAGAGAGGCCCATAAAACTGCGCAATCTGCGGAACCCACGCATGTTAGTAGATGTATCTACTCTAATAACACCCCAAAACAACAGGAAGAGTTACCTAAGAATATCGCCCAAAACGGATTGCAGATCAACTACTCTCCAACAGAGAGAGTTGTACCAAGTGCATTCTAGTCGACTAATTTTTACACCAGCATAAAACATTTATGCCCTATTCGACCAGTGAATTCAAAATCCTAAAACCGATACGCGCTATGCTACTCTAGCATCTGCCGTATTCTCGCTTAATAGTATTTTGCGCTTTGCACTGCCACAAAGCAACGCTATAAAGCAACGCCTTTTCGAACCAATCATTTGCGCTCGCGCTGTAAATTCAGTCGAGCCGATTGGCGCTTTATTATAAACTTTCTCTTCTGCTACAAAATCTTATCTTCTACTACGAATTCATCTTTTACTATGATTTTATCTTCTACTACAATCTTAACTTCTATTACAATTTGATCTCAACTTCTCTGCGATTAAATCTTTTTCTAACTACGCCTATTTTCTACGAGTACATTCTCTTCAACTATTCCCTGATCCGCACACGGGAAAATCTCGAGTCAAGGCAGGAATAGCTGACGAAGAATATTAAGATTGGATGAATAACCAGTAAAGAGACGCCTATCGCATGTAGGTTAGAAATAGTTTTTAACAAGAATTATACGCAAGCCTCTTACAGAACCAATTGATTACATTGTGTGAGAAATTTCATTTTAAATAATTAATATTATTACATCTTTTGACATTTAGTGATTTAAGATAATTCCTTATTGAAGTTTTAACTCTGCGATAATCAAATATTATTTTATACATAAAAAATTTTTTTCTTCTAAACTGTAGTTATTATTTATTCTCGATCACCCATGTGTGGCCCGAACCCAAATAAAAGATTTACTATCAGCCCACGCTATAATACTTCATAACGTCGGCCTCATAAGAAAACCTTGTAGCTCCCATTTTTATTGAAATTGATATTATGCTGTCATCTGTTTGCTTGCTAGTGAACTGTTCATTGGAGAAAACATCGAATCTCTCAAACAAACTCTAGTCAGTTAAAATAACGTTGTATTAAACCTCTTAACTTCACTTCAAACTTAGGTCACAGAAAACCTAGTATCTCACACTGATTAATTTAGAGAGCACACTTTGTAACTCAAATCTCAATGCTGATTGCACAGTCTAAACTCGTAACTCCAACAGATATTTGGGTACTTTACCCAACTTTACCACTACTTAACAGTTTTGTAACGTTCTATATGCTGATTTTGTTTTCAGTGTTAATTGTGATTTTAATTATTCGTTTTTGATAATAAATTATATTATTTTGTGAGTTTTACATTTAAATTTTACTATGATTTAATACATAATAGTTGTAGGTTATTTTATGACGTACTAAAGAGGAAAAAATACCCCTTTCTCAATCTTCAGTCTTGGATTATACTACTGGCAATCTACCTTAAGCCTCATTTATTTATTAATTCAGTTATTGCATATTATTAGGATTGTTTGAATGTTGTGCTTTTTTATTTATTTTTATATAATTATTATTTAATTATTTCTTATGTAAAAACTTCCCAGCGCTGTTCTACTAGAAAGCACAGTATTTTACTTATATATATAACTTATAAACATCTAATAATTATCTGTTTTACACCAATATAATATTTTTTTAGATCTAAAGATGACAAAACAATTAACATAGAGAATGCAGAATGACTTTTTGTTGATTCAGCTCAAAACGAGCCGGAACAAGAAAATGTTGTCAATGATGTGATTGGACAGCAAATAGACATAATAGATAATGTTGAGGATGAGCAGCAAATGAGTTTTTCAGGTTTGTAAGCAATTGCAGAGCAAAATACAAACGTAGTATACGACCTAGAGAATGTTAAAGGTGATCAGCAGATTTCTGGCGCGATTGAAGAACAATTAATGGTATACGAGTGCCTAGATAAAGTTTAGAGGGAGCAGCAAACAAATTTGGTACTTGACTCGATTGTTGAGCAGGTAGTATACGAAAGAGAATATTGAGGATGAGCAGCAGGTTTCTGGCGCGATTGAAGAGCAATTAATGGGATACAAGTGTCTAGATAATGTTGAGTGGGAGCAGCAAACAACTTTGGTACTTGACTCGATTGTTGAGCAAGTTACCAAGAGAATGTTGAAAGTGACCAGAAGGTTTCTGACAATAAAAGACAAAATAAATCTAGAAAGAGTGGAAGTTCAGCAACAAGAAGAAAAAGCATTCCTAGAAAAAGATCAAAAAGACTTCAAAGAATCAAAAAGCATTAAAGAAAGTAATTGGTACAAAATCAACAAAGGAAACACAGAGAAAATGGCATGCCATACAATGGGTAGAAGAAAATGAAGAACTAGAGTTCCACAACAGTGGAACTACAAAATTGAAAAATCAAAACGCACCATGAAAGCTCTCTGTTAATGTTCAGGTAAGCTTGACGAAAAAATAAAGTGCTGTCTGATCACAGATATAGAAAGAGACAATAGTTTCAAAGACTACTGAAACAGAACGAGGGCAGAAAAGCGCTGGCTGGTTCAATTCCTTGTTGATATTAAACAAACTAAAATACAGGAAAGAAAAAGATGCTAGTCGAAGACAAAAATCCGCATATTATCAGTTTATACAAGACGACGAGAAAGTGAGTGTGTAAGATGATGTTTTTAAACACATTAACAATTGGAGAGTGGTCAGTGATCAACTGGAAAAAAATAAATTTCATTCTTCTTCACAAAATATTAGTACGGAAACAGGAACTTCAAATCAAGCTGATGTACCTATTAACAAAAACTCAGAAGGAAGAAAATCTGTTTCGAAGTTAGAAGAAACGTTTTAATCGACTTCTTTAATTCTTTAGCAAAGATGGAATCTTACTATTGTAAGCAATCTTCATCCAAATTATATTTAGAGCCAAATTGGATTTCTTCAAAATCTGATCTTTATAAATCTTACTCTGAGCAGTGGTGTAAAAGAGGTAAGATTGGTCCTTTGTTTCATACGTCATTCATCAACGAGTTTGATCATCAAAATTTAAGCCTTTTTTCTCCTAAAAAAGACAAGTGTGAAGTCTGCAAGGTTTACGAGGCCAAAAATTTACCGATATACTATACCGATAGACTATAAAAAGGAAGCGAGACAGGAGAAAGAGTCTGACAAAGTAAATTCGGAAGCAATGGTGTTTACTACGGATCTTCAGTCAGTGCTATTAAGCCCGAAGTCTAATGTATCTTCTATGCATTACAAAATGAAATTAATTGTTCATAATTTTACGATTTTTAATATACAAAACAAAGATGGGATTTGTTTTTTGTGAAACGAAACGGAAGGGAATGTATCGCCACAAGAATTTTCAACCCTTTTAAGTAATTTTATTAACAAAATTGTGCGGGATAGTTCATCTACAATAATACTGAACAGCGATGGCAGTGCAGCACAAAACAGAAATTCCACATTGCTCAACGCGCTGCTCAATGCATCATTGTTACACAATGTCACTATTGAACAGAAATTTCTATGTAATGGCCATACACAAATAGAAGCTGCACTTTTTTTCAAGATCCATTTTCATGACCAGTGACAATGACTACCTACAAGACGAGATCAACAAGTCCAGCCTAAACCTAAATCTAAACCAAGACTTGCAATGGTTAAAAACTACGTTGCCCATGGATTTTTTTTGAATTCCACGAGAATTTGCCACACGAGTTCTATTAACTAAATTTACATTTTTTTGTATTTGACAACATTTCATTGACATTTTCTTGTTCCGGCTCGTTTTGAGCTCTATGTTAATTGTTTTGTCATCTTTAGATCTAAAAAAATATTATATTGGTGTAGAACAGATAATTATTAGATGTTTAAACGTTATATATAAGTAAAATACTTTGCTTTCTAGTAGAACAGAACTGTGAAGTTTTTACATAAAAAAAAATTAACAATCCATTCAAACAATCCTAATAATATGCAATAACTGAATTAATAAAAAAATCAAAAAAGTGCATTTTAATTTAATAATTTTATAAGAAAATAAAATATTAATATATAATAAAAAAGTTTGTTATAATGAATCTGCACAGCATAAATCCCAAAACGATTGAATTTACAGCATATTGAAAAACCACGGAACTTCACCAACAACAAAAAGAAAACCTCGTAAATCCTAAACATATCACCTATTAAATACAAATATAATAATGACTTAAAAATAAGTGTTCCAAAAACTCCATATATTTCATATATTTAACATAATCAATGCCTCTAGCCGGTGAATGGTAGCAGTTTACGCAGCTATGAGGAGCATTGAATGCCTAAACATTAGCCATTCAATGTCTAAACTTTAGGCATTCAATGCCTAAACCTTAAGCATTCAATGCTCCTCATAGATGTGCAAACTGTTACCATTCACCGGATGGAGGCATTGGTTATGTTAAATGTACGAAATATATGGAGTTTTTGGAACACTTAGTTTTAATTCATTGAAATGAGGACTCGCGACACTGAAACGTATAAAATTCAATGAATATAATAATTCTTATTAAATAATATAAAAAGACTTATTATTATGTGGAAAATATATTTTAGAGCTTATAATCGCAAAAACGATAGGTGTAAAACAAACTTTTGTGTCTCCTGTAAAATTTGCATTTTTGGAGATATGAGGTTTTCTTATGAGGTCGACGATAAACACCTGAAAATAATACTATATAAAATGGTATATCGCATTCAAATCTTGTAAATACATATTGGAATAAAGAAATTACAAATTAGTATATATTAATGAGGCGGAATAGTTATTAAAATATCTATATTTTGAATAATCTTAAGTTTGAAATCAATTTAGAAATTAAAATAAATACCAAATGAAAAATATGTGGTCGTGCTTGATTACCAATTAGCAATAAATGTTGAAAATGCTTATTTATAACTAAAGCGATTTTCTCTCCTTTTCGTTCCAAAAGAGCATTCGTCGCAACCGTTGTACCCATTCGAACCCATTCGATCAAAGAACTATCTATAAGTCCATTTTCATCTACAGCTTTACCAGTTTCCTAAAATAATATGTACATAAGATTTTTGAACATTGTAGTTCTTATACTTAAAACAGAATCATTGGTTCTTATACTTAGAACCAATGATTCTGTCGTAACGAAATTAATTTAACAAGTAGGGACTAAAACGAATAAAACTTCGACATTTTGATGTATACCAAATCAGGAATGTTTCAACGTACTAGGGTCTGCGATTATTTCAGTTTGTGATTAGTTCTTATGCATTACTTTGAAATGTAATCTATTTCTAGAAAACGGAAAAGTAAAACAAAAAGTGTTACAAATAACAAAAAGGTGTATTACAAGATAGTGAGTATAAAAACAAACATTAATATTAAATAAACAGGCATATCTACGAGAGGTGTGGCTCGTAAAGGTGGCACACATCAAACAATGGTTCAAAGATGTAAAAAACGTGCTAATTTAAGGACAGCAAAAAATTAGAAGCAACTAAAATATAAAATACAGAAGCACATCATTAAAAGTAAAATTAGATCATGTCTTATTGTGGACGACAAATCTATGTACGTCAAAACAGATTTCAGAATACATCCGGGCTCACAGTATTTCATCTAAATTCATCGAAAAGTTCCTGCACATTCGAAAGTGTCAAATAGAATCGACAAGTTTCAAACCAAACATTGTAAGGCATGTCATAAACGCAGCAACAGAAACTTCGTTTATTACAAATGAAACAATTAACGTGAAAATATGCATTAATGAGTGTATTAAAAAACATTTAATTGCGTTGATATAAAAACATACTGCACACCACGCACATGTACCAGTAAACTTATCGAAATGAACTTCACATTTGTGCTTAAAGTTATGAATTATGAAAGTCCCCTGATGCTGCCCTAGTGCAGTCATATTGAAAATTGATTTTGCAATGAAATTGAAGAAAGTATCTCCATATCAGATTTTAAAACGAGGATAATTTTGTTTTAGAAAAAAAAATTGAAAAACGTTTATTTTTAAACTAAAAACAACCATAGCAAATTATAGACCAATAAGTCTAAACAGCATCGTTTGCGGTATTTTGGAGAAACTGATTAGTAACTGCATATCCAAATGAGCATGAAATATGGCCTAATAGAAGAAAACCAACACAGCTTTCGCGAAGTTCATTCCCGCGACATTCAACTATTATGTCTGCGATTATTTGTCAAATCTAATAGATTACAAAGGACAATGACCCAAGCATTTGAAAAGGTTCCCCATGATATATTACTACAAATCTGGCAAGCACAGGGATAGAGAGCAGGGTTATTAAATAACTCTGCTCTCTACTCCTGTGCCGGATAAGCGCTTATAAGACGCTCTGAAAGACGCCAAAGAGTCAGGATGGGAAACCAACTCTCACTAAGTGAATCAGTTACTTCAAGATGGGATTTAGGACCCTTATTGATGGATTGTCACATACTTCAGAGTAATTCACGAGATAAACAGGAATGGTGTACAAATAATGACATGTCTATTAACATTGGTAAATGTGAACTCACTCTAAAACAAACAAAAATGTACCAATATATGTTGAATGGAGTGCAATTGTGAGACGTAAAACAAATAAAATATTTAAGTGTATACATTCATGCAGTGAGCTTCCCACATTGACAGCGTAGTAAGAAATGCTTCCGAAACTCTTTACAGACTTTTTCGAAAATGCAAAAGTAAAGAATCTCCACAAATCCTAATTAAAATATATCTAAGACTTGTTAGACTGTAGATGGAATATGCACTAGAAGTATGGGACCCGTGGCCTCTGAACAAAATTTCAAAATTAGGAAACGTACAATGCAGGGCCGTAAGTTAATACCAAAACATGTAGCGAATAGCCCCCGTAACCCATATGCGGAAATCATTAGCACGTCCGTTACTCGCAGCGGGAAGAAGAGAACGTCGAATAAAAATGAGGGCTCGCATACTTCAAAGTCACGTAGCTTTAAACGAACTAGGCAGGCCATTACTACACGTATCTCACTGTCATTCAAGAAGAAATAAATATCAGCTCAAAGTATCAACGGTTAATACAGATGTTGATAAATATAGCATTTATGAATATGACAATTAACGACTGGAACAAGGCTAAAGATGAGGAATTAGAAAGTCAACTGAAGAAAGCTGAGGTGAAGACTCTTTCTTTCTATGTGTATATTCAACTCAACTCATTTTAATTAGATTAGTTGCTCTAATTAGTGCAATATTGATATTGGTCTCTCTTAATGTATTATTATCATCTTTTTTATGTTACTTTCTATTTATTGATTACATAGATATATTTCTCATCACATATAACTTATATGTATCAAATTCAATAAATAATTAATAAATAAAAAAAGTGGGATAGTGGAATAAAAATAAATTTTGTGTTACAATTTCACAAGAAAAACTCTAAACAACAGAGACATTTCTCGTGTGGTATTAACTTGAAAATCACTAAAATCGTAGTTATTTCCAAAATTAGTTGATTCAGATTTAGTCAGAATTTTACAGGTTTTCATACGAAAAGTTCATTAGTGAAAACTGAAAAATTGCGTTTAAAAGAAAAAGAATTGAATAACAAATTACAATTGTGGTTTTTTAGTCAATTCTGTTTTATTCGATTCATTTAATTAGGCTTAACCTCAAGCTAGTAAGATATGATTCTACTTTTTAAAAACATGTTTCAAATTAATTCTCAATAACTGTATCAGTTGTTTAAAGAGGCGTAACAAAACAATAAACTGACAATCTAGGTACGTACTATGTGTTATGTATGTACATACGTCTAACTGACAGTTGTTAACAAGAGTATAATCAAACAAACATTATACAAGTTTTTATTAAATATTAAAATGAGAATAAGATTTAATCAAGTGCCCGGGGCAAGCGTAGACGAACATTTTCTTTTAAAAAAATTAGAACTTGCACAGATCAAGAAACAAATCGAAGTATTATCAACATTTATACCCGATGAAATTCTCAAACTAAACCAAGATGAATTATTACATATACACAATTACGTTGGGGTACTTTTATTCGCTGATGTATCGGGTTTCACACCTTTAACAGAAAAATATAATAAAACTGGTAAGGGAGGCATTTATAGATTAACAGCAACTTTGAATGCTTACATTGGTGCAATTGTCGAAGTTTTATATTTTTACGGAGGGGATGTTCTAAAGTTTTCTGGAGATGCATTCTTAGGTGAGAGATGTAACTATATTATATACTATATTTTTAAAATTATATCTTAAGTTTGTCAAATTAGATTGTTATACGAGAGATTTTACATCATCAATAAAATAAAATACTGTGCTCTTTGTCTGTGCAGAGACGCAGAATCACATAAGTATGTCTCTCTTGTAATAACTATATGTTAGAATATCTAAAAAGAACTGTAAATATTAAAACTTGCCAGAGGATTAGAGAGATGAAAATATATAATTACAACACGGGGAGGCTGGATGGAAAAATATTGGGAAACTCTAAACTATCGAAATCTGACGCATCAGGTGCTAAACTAACAAATCAGAAGCTAAACTAGAGGGATTACATCGTAATAGGTTTCGTAAGGGTTTCGGCGCACTGAGGTAAAAATGATTGGTTAGGACCTATAACAACAGTAAATCTGGAGATGTATACACATGTAGAGTGTGGTAGTCGAGGAATACTTTGTATTTGTATTAAATTATAAATTATATGTTGTTAAAAAATACACGCGTTTAAACGCGATCGTTTAAATGTGTAAACAAACTTTATAAAACAGTTGTAATTAAAAAACATTAATCCAGCTGATAAACCAAATACCAAAGTTGTTTAATAATTGATGCACGGGTTATAAACAATACGAAAAGCGCGCGCTCTTTGCATTGCTGACGATGTTTACAACAATGACGCTAGTAAGAGAAACAATATACAATTCGAGTATATAATATCGAGATAAACATTATTCAAGAATAATTATTATTAAATTAACATATGATTACTGATTATTATCTATTCATTATCTTGTTCATGCAAATCATGAAATTGTACTCCTATTATATTATTATCATGCAATTTTTGTAAATAGTTTGTAAATAAATCAAATTAGTTTTATTCGTTCAATAAATCGAACTTCAGCACAAAATATTCAGTACTCTGTATGACAATCATAAAACCAAAATCTATAGGTTTGCTCATTGCATGATTTTCAAATTAACAAATCTCAGTAAACCGAGGCACTGATAGGAATTTACGTAACACCACACAAAATATTTGAAATAATAATTGCATCATGGCTATCTGACTGCTAACTCCTCAAATACAAAATTAAAACTGAATCCTAACAAGATTCAGCACAAGATTTTCCTCCCAAAATTTTCTACCAAAGAAAACCCTTGACATCGTCATGTATAAACTCCTAACTGAAATATACACTTCATTAGATAATAAATTCAACGGAACTTAATTGTGCATCATAATACAAGTTTTTAAGCGTTGCCATACGTGAGTAGCCAAAAGTATAAATTTTTCCACTTATATCTGATGATATAAATGATTCAGATGGCAAAATAATAATATTCATTAGATCCCAGAAAAATCTACATGTGGACAATTGAGGGAAGCACACTACGGCCGTTGTTACTCGTGATCTTAAAATACACAACACCAAGCAATGTCACATATGGTCATTTATACTGAGATTTTTACAAATATTGCCATTGCTAAACCAAACAACGACGACATAAAAGCAACAAGATAGACTATGTTTAAATTTTCCAACTAGAGTAATGGTAATAATTTTGCCCTAAATGCAGATCAACAAACAAACAAAAAAGTAGTGATACCGGATTATCATTAATTCAATTAATTAACGATGACAATAAGCAATTCTCTAATAATTCATCAATTGAATGAGTAATCATCTAATGTATTATAAATTGAGTAATCAAATCTAATTCAATTCTTCAAACAAATATAATATGCCAGTTAATAAATTAATTTAGTAATAACTAATTACCAAATAATAAGCAATATTGCTATAAATTAATATTATAAAGATTTTAGTATGCTTAAAATAAAATCCAACGTGTTTATTCTGAAAGGATATCGCGCTGTAAGATCTTTCACCGAAAGCTAGTGGCAGCCTTTATCTTATAAATGCATGAGTGCATTTTTCACATAGATAGAGAATATATTTTTACATCGGGATATATCTTTCGCGTAGAGGATTTATTATTATAATTTTTAACTGAAAAAAGCGTTAACGAATATTTCCACCACTCATCTTTAAAAAAAGTCGTTAAGCTTTGCACCCTTTTGATATTTTAGACGAATCCGATTGTATATTAGCTCTTGCATTCTAGCAGGAGTTTTCAATGCAATGCTTCTAAGAATTTGGTGGAGTAGGGCTGCTACTACAACCGCTTACACGTTTCATCACTTTCATCAACACAATAGAGCAATTTTGATCCAAGAAATGTTTGATTGGTGGAAGTCCTAGACTACCTAAAATTTTCTAGAAGAAATTTCCTTCAGGTCACGCCTATCTTGACGCCGAGTGCCACTGACTCAGTAAATAGCAGATAAAATAACAACTTTATGTATCAGTATTACAAAGAGTTTAAAATAGCAGACCTCTGTACACAATGACGAAAACTAAAGTATAAAGCATTATATAAATACTGCTGAATATAAAGCAAGAAAATCGGTTGTTCCTTTTAATTTGTTGTTCCAAGATAATTAATTATAGAATAAAAACTATATTAAAACCACCAAAACAATGTCTCCACTTTTGTAACTTTTATTAGAAACCGGCAGAATAAAACTGTATAATTTGCTTCAGCTTTATGGAAAGTGAAACCAGATGATTCGCTACTAGAAATCTTACACGAAGTAGTAGTTTGTGCACTCGTCATTCAACAAACGTTAGGTCGTTTTGAAACAGAAGTGAATGTTTTGTTAAAGGTCAAATTGGCAATCTCCTGTGGCAATATGACATTCTCGGTGATCGGTGATGATGTCACCAGACATTATGTGATCGTCGGCGATGCTATAAACGATGTTAAAGCAGCTGAACATGCTAGCGTCTCTGGTGATGTGGTAATTTCACCTGGAGCTTGGACACATATGTTACAAGAACGGTATCAAATTACTTTAGGTGATGGTGGAAATATTAAAGTAAGTGTGCTAATACAAATTATAAAAATATGAATAGTTTTGTATTCAAAAACAGAACTGTTAATGCAAATTACGGAGTGGCCCAAACTTTGGAAATCCGCTTATTTGTGGCATGTTGGAATGGTGAATTAATTGGGATAACCTCTTCGTTTTAGTTTGACAATTTTCGTCTTCGTCTCTTCACTAAGAGGATCAGGTTCAATCTAATCAGAATCATCGTCACTGTTGCATTGAAAATGGTTGTACTCTCACTCTCGGATAAATCAAATATTCTTACAAAGTTGTTTCAGTGAAAGTAGTCATTTTCTATTAATCACATGATGTACCTTCTCTGCTATGAAACCACCGGGAATATATAATCCCTCTAATAAGAACTGTTGGGATATAATATCCAGCACATGAAAATAAAAGGCCTTGCAATAAATTTGAGTACATTTGAATAAAAAGTAAATTTGTAAAAAGTAAATTTGAGTAAATAAATTGTGTATACTGAATTTCTTAGAAGCTCCTTTCTGTGCGATGAAAATTATAGATTGCAAACTTTATAGAAGAAACCCCAAAAGTGAGCATATTTAAATGAACTGCACATACAAAAACAATCTAATATGCTGTAAATTTCGAAAAATAAGTCTGAGTAGTAATATCGAAATGTAGCTTGGGATAAGTATATTGTTTGGTTAGTACCCAAAGTGTTCATATATTAAATAGGTTAGGCCAAAAACTCAAATATATAATGTTACGATACATAATATACCAATATATTTTTGTTTAGGTATGGAAAGTCTATTATAAACCAAATGAAGAAGATAAGAAATCATATTACGAACAAAAGCAAGTCGATGTACAAAAGCTCATCACATCCCACATTAACAGACGCAATCTGCTCCATAAACTGAAAAATTTCGATTCGAATTTGACCGATACGAAAATAACGCAAGATTTCATGCGATCATTACCGCCACGAATAGCTATTAAAGAAGCACCCAGAAACTGGGTATTTGATGATCTTAAGCCATTCATAATCAAGCCTGTACAGAATCAAGTCGATGAAAGTCAACCGGTTGAATATTTGACGGAAATGCGTGAAGTAACAATACAATTTATAAATATCGTACCAGTAACGTATTACGAACCGACGTTGGTCGAAATGGTCGATAATGCTTTCAAAATTATATGTAAAATTGTTGGCGATGTTTTAGGCGTTGTTAATAAGGTTTCATTGTTCGATAAGGATGTTATGATTCTTGTATTATTCGGTTTGCGTGGTGTTAAACATGAAATGGAAAGTCAGAATGCATTAAAATCAGGTTACAAGATACGCGACTCTGTTGCTCAACTTAAAAATGTTCAAACAATATCTGTGGGTATTACAAATGGTTTTGTATATTGTGGCGTCGTTGGACATCCTATGAGACGAGAATATACAGTGATAGGTGGTGCTGTAAATAAAGCTGCACGTATGATGTGCTCATTTACTGAAAAAGTTACATGTGATCATAAAACGTTCAAACATTCCAAATTAAGTTCTTTCTACTTTCAACTGCAGAAAACTATTAAACTAAAAGGCATTGAAGAATCAGGTACCATATTCGAATATAATGAGAAATTTGATTCGCCATCATCGAGCCAACGAGTTAATATCCCGATAATTGGACGCGATTTAGAATGCCAATATATCGAAACAGTTATAATGAAACCTAAACTAGTAGATAATTACCGCGGTGTTTGTATACAGGGTGCATACAAGGCTGGTAAATCAAAAATACTTAAATCAATATTAGCTAAATTCAAATACGAGATGAATAATAAATATACAGTCGCGTCAATTGCTTTAACTGGTGTAACAAGAGCACCTTACCATTGTATCGGTGGTTTATACCGACAATTATATGATGAGAAAGCTAAAATACATTCAGAAGATTATTCTAAAATAAAAAATTTACCTCACGATCTATATGATCAGAAAATGTTAGAAACATTAAACTTTGATGACATAGCTACCTGTAAATATAAAATCTTAAACTATTTCCGCAACATGGTAACTTATACATATAAACTAAGTACTATACTGTTCATAGATGATATAGAATATATAGACAATCAAAGCTGGGAGATACTAGAAATTGTTATAAAAGAACTTAATGTCCGTATGATAACTACAGCAAACTTTGATGACAGATCTTCGGATCTTCGGTTTAAAATATCAATAAATAATCACATTAAAGTTATAGAGTTAAATCCTCTACACAATTGCTATATACCTATAATAGCTTGTCAATTTCTGAATGCAGCCGGAATTCCAAATTCCTTAGTAACCTTGTTGGCAATGAGTTGTGATGGAAAGCCAGGTTATATTCAAAAATCTCTACTACGCATGGTAAATAATGGAAGTATAGAATTACGACTAATTCATAAAGAAATGGCTGATACAACTAATTGGAAATTCCCACCACCCACACTACTAGGCTTTAAAGAAGATGATATTATAATTCCGATCATTGAATTATCAGAAAAATATAAGAGCAAAACTGAAGAGCTTACATTGGCTGCGATATCCCTAGATTTATTTGATTCATTTACAGCTTATCAGCAGCTGGTTTTGAAGACTGCTTCAGTTTTAGGAGAAATATTTACTAGAGATTTACTTATTGTAACGCTACAATATCCATCGGAGAAAACATTAGCCGTAGTAATGAAACAATTATTTGAAGAAGAAGTATTTGATTGTGGATCAAGATTTATTTACTCCATGGATATAGAAGGAAATAAGATCTGTTGTCGTTGCTTCTTTGATGAGGACTATTTCAATGATCCCGATCGCCAAATGTTTCCTCGTTACTCGTACTGTAAGATAATACATTTTAAAAATAAAAGTATCAGAGATGTTGCTTATGAGTTATTGCCGGGTAATCAGCGCAAAGAATTGCATTTGCATTGCGCCGAAGTGCTTGAAGAAATCAAGAGCCATTGTCCATATTGTTTAAGACAACCCAGTCAAAACTATATCTGTTTTACAAAATTTAAAGAAATAATAAGACATTGTACCAATCCAAAGCTACATTTTGGTGGGGGATTAAAATTGGAAGAATTTAAAGAGGACGATTTCATGATGAAAGATGTTATCAGAAATACAATACGTGCAGATACAACTAGTGTTTACAATAGTTCGGCTGGTTCAGACGAAACATATAGTGCGCAGAGAATATTTCGTGATCCAGCTAAATGTAGCTGTTTGGAAATTATGCATCGGTTATATTTGGATCTACTTTATCATAGTGAAAGAGCGGGTCATTTAGGTAAACAAATATTTTTTACGATGCAATTCGGTGTAGTATGCGCTAAAATGGTGGATTATACAACAGCAATGTTATATTTAACAGAAGCAAGAGAATTATGTATGAAAGATGCAAGATTACCAAATTCACAAATAAGTGAAACTTTTCGGCGTATACATGTTGGAAGATGTGAAACAATGTTAGCGCATTGTTGCATACGATTAAGACAGTTGATTAGTGCTAGATGTCACTTATCGTTAGCACTGCGACAATATCATATACCCTCAACAGCTTATGTTTATAAACCATTCAATATCTTCATGACACGTTCATGTCTTGTATCAATGAAACGAATCAAACCTTATCTAATGCATAATTATTTCATAAGAGGGGATTTAGCAAGATGCTTAGTATTATGTGCTGTCCTATTTACGTATGAAGGTAACTATGGTCTCGCTAAATTAGCAAGCAACTATGCATTATTTCTATTAAAAACAATCAATCCTGAAGTGCCACTACTTTGTAATGCATATTCAAATGCTATTGACATCTATCGACATTTCCACGATATGCATATGTGCGCTAGATTATTACGCAATGTGGTCAAACATTTACAGATATGCTTTGCTAATAATCGTACGTTAGACTTACAAACTTTGTGTATTATACTTAGTACAATATTTGAGATTCGATGCATTTCCGGCAATATTGTTCCAGCAATACGACTGGGATATCGAATTTTAGAAATAAGCTTCAAATGCTCATACTTATATACGCATTTAAGTGTATTAAATTGGCTTATACTAATGCTTATATTCAATTTTCGGTTAAAAGATTGTGTGGATATATGTCGTACGACCGAGAATACTTATATGATCACAACGAAATTGAAATATGCACTGGTATATTATAATTCATGTTTAGGTTATTATTTAATGTCTGGTTTCCTTATTGAACCCATAAATGTCATACTCAAATTTGCCAAATTGTATTTCTCAGGCAAAAAGCGACCATTCACATGGGATGAGCTGTTATTTATAAGCCGCGTTCATTTGCATTATTTAAGATTAAGTAAATATATAATAGCAGCAGACTGGAAACAACAAATAGTTTTTAATGCAACAAATTGCAAAAATTTTATTGTATTTAACATTTTAATTGTCAGCTTGGAGGGTTTAATTATGGAATTCGTACAAAATCGACGAACAAATAAACCAAACATCGAAGTCGATGAGCGCGTCATAATACAACTCTTGAGTATATTAAATGGTGAAACCAAAAAGCATTATAAATGTTTCAGACCATTTGCTTTATATATGCAAGCATGGTTTCATAAAATCCAAGGACGACCAAAAAAGTCCAAAAAATTGCTTAAGGAAGGCATCCAAATAAGCCAAACACAAAATAATATTTTAGGCAGCTGTTTGGGAAAACAGTTGAATAATCATTGGAGTGGTGGATTTGCTTTTAAATATAATGTTAGACCTATTTCAAGCGGTATTATAGCTGACTCATTTACTATGGATGAATGGGCACAATATCTACATGCATATCCTATAGAGTAGTTTATACCTTTGTATTTTATAACGTATTTTATTATAATCTATTAATACATATAAAATTTATATTAGATTTTTAGTTCTATATTTTTGAATTTTTAAAGAATATATGCACTACTCGACCAAAATAGGTCTTTATTTAACGTAATTCACCAACTATTTCTTGACTTACTAGCTCTTGACAAACCATTTCAAACTCTACCTGAATGTACTACATTATAATGTTATAACCAGTGACCAGAAGGTAAACATCTAAGAGCTGTATTTATAAGTGGTTTTAATATGCCAGTATCAAATTACCACATAATTTTAGTTTCAGCATAAATCACTACTAAATAAGATCAATTTTATAATATTGTCATACCTCTTGCACAATTCTTCTAATTCCTTCAATCGGTGCATCGGGATAATGATAAGGATCCTCTGATAGTAATTTAAGAACTTTTATTTTGCCCGAAGGACACCTAGCAAATACATCAGTAAAGGTGCCACCCCTATCAATCGCAAAACGAAACTTATTTGCTACAGTCACCATTTCACGGACCTTTAAAAGTTAAAAAAAAATGTATATTTTAGATCTCTAAATTAGAACTAGATATTGAAATTTGCTTTCGTTATACCTTTTCATTAGTAAGCACGCGATTAAAACGAAATACATTCATTAAATTATCAAATTGTTATCTTTAAAGTACAAATATAGATGTTCTATTTAATCTTCTGACCCTTCTATTTGTTTTAAACAATGAAACCTACGTAATAAATCTTGAAATCCTGTCTCGTTTATGTTTACAATTAAAACCATTCTAATTTGATAAGACAGAGTCTAAGGTCACAATATATCAATAATCAAATTATTCATTTTTTAAATTTGTTTTCAAATAAGTGAGGTTAAAATATTTAAATAATTCGTAGTGGACTGCGAATGAATTCTGTCACTTTATGAGTGAATAAATGACTTTATGTCTGTCAATATAAACATGAACAAATACTATCAAGTACGGCATCAAATTACAGATGGTGCAAATGCAGTTTTGCATTTAGAAATAAAATAATTGCAGTTTCTGTGTAATGAGACTATTCGCGTTTCTAATCTCTCTAGAGAAAAACCAACAAATCTTTTTGCTTTGTAGCAAATTTTAGCAATAAAGGTGGAATGAGAAACAGCCTTTTGTGTTTAGACCTCAAATCCCATGCAGAAAAATCTTTGAAATATTGCAAATTATTCCTAAAGAAATAACGTACAAAATATTCATTTTATAATAGGAAGTAAAAATATCTAAATCTAACCTGAAATGATTTAATGCTATAGAAGACGTCTTGAGACATAATCCGAGATATCTTGTTTTCCGTACATAATTAAATGTCCCGAATTAATAAGGTCTTTACGAACAATATTGAAAATGTGTGTGTGTTACAACACTAACTATCTTAGCTTCTACAACATTTCTGCAGGAAGGAGTTTATTGTAAAATCGAAAATATTTACTGAGCGATAATAATAACGTATTTTCCATTATGTAAATACAAATTAGAATTATCAAACAAACCAGAGCATACGTTGTAAATATAATTAGCTGCCTGACGCATTGTGAAAAACAAGTTGAGGAATCTCTCATAATGCAGGTTTCTAAATGGCTGCGCTTTTAAATTGTACTGATTACTCAAGTAAAGACAATGTTGGTCTAGCAGTTGTCCGACCAGCCCGCATTTAAAAATGCCTTTATTTGGGCATTGTTCAACATAACCTTAAACCTAATTTGTGATAAAATCATGTCGTTTCTGTTTGATGCAGTATGATCATTAACGTTACAAGAAAGCATTAAATAAGGTTTAATCCAACCTTATCAGCATGGTGATCTCACAACCATTATTTAATAAAAATGATAAATATTTAGACAATAAAATTTTCTTCCAAATTAAGTGACCGAAGAATCCTACAACTGCCAGCGTTACCTGCATAAAGATTTTTTGCTCATTTTCGTAGGTCCCAAACAAACATAGAAATCGTAGAAAATACTTATTTTAAAAACACGACCAATAGTTTCTTTTAGAATTCCTACTATTAATGCGAACGTTTAAATTTCAAGTTTAAGAAAATGTGGGGGCAAAAGTTAAAGAAAATGTCAAACTTTTAATTATTCTTATTTCAGTGGACCATGAGTGTGCGATTTACGGTTAACATAAATCTGCCAAAATGTTTTAAGCATTTTCATATTTACAACATGTCGACCTATACACAGCATATTTTCATATGTGTGTGTTACATAAAATAGATCATTATAGAATTATTGTTTCGGTACCATGAATAAAAATAAAATGAAATTCAGAACAATTGTCTTCATACAATCAATCAAAAACCTTTTATTTGCATATTAACATAAAAGTACAATAACAAATCAGATAAGGAAGTAAAATAAGCGAAATTTCAAACGTAAATAATAAAAACAAAAAGAAAGAAATAATAGAAAACGAAAATTACAAAACAAAAGCACATAAAATATACAAATTCAATAACAAACTATCAGTTAAATGCAATTCGTCACTGAAGTTCACAGAGCTTCATCACTTGAGGTCGCAGAGAAGGCTTCTAAGTCTTATCTATCTATTATTATCACGCAATTAATTTCGCCTCTTTCTCGAGAATTATCCTTTCTTCCTTCCCCGTACTTATCCCTTCCCTTGTAACCCTTATGCAGATCTACTTTATTCTCTTTTCCTGTCCTCCCAATCACATTCGATCTCCCTCCATTACTCCTCACTATAATATTCTAAATTTGATTAATTAAAGCGTCTTACCTTTTAACCTATCTCCTTCTATTTATTTCTACCATTATTTTCTTCATTACCTCTAGACCTTTTGCTTTATACCCCAGACTTAAACTCCAGTTTTCTCCCATTTCTCATTCACTCCATTCCTTAGCCCAATGATTCCAATTTTCTTCCACATCCCCACAAATCCTACACATTCTGTCTTTGTTTCTAAATGGTTCACACCTTCTTCATTACCACACCTAACCTTCGAAATCATCTGTCTCTCATTTATGACCAAGCTTATTACTAGGTAGTCCCACATCTATGCGCAAGCAACAACATAAAATTCGTTCATAAATTACATATATTAGCACGTCAAACTAGGTCTTTTGCACAAGGAATTAAATAGGATAAATACACGACAATTATAAGTTTATTCACGTCAGCGATCACAAAAAAATAAAGCGTTACTTTCTTATTTATAACGTCGGCCTATTTCCGTCCCTAGGACCATTCACCGAAATGAAACGTTTCATAACGCCAGAAAAGTAGAATTCACGACAGCACAAAATGGCCGGAAGTACTACGCTTGCGTTTGTTGCGAATTTTGAATATGTGAACTAACCTAAAAAAAATGTTTTTGCACTAATTAAGGTAAGTGTTATGAGCTTATTTAAATTTTTCTATTCCTTATATACCTTAGTTTTTAGAGTTAGGAAACGATTATACTGCATTGTATATAAACATTTAACAGCTTCGGCACTTGCATTTCAGTTTTATGATTGCTTTATCAAGCTGATAATAGTAGTAATAAAGACTGCAATTTATAGTTAATAATTCTAAACATAATTCCAACATACTTGTGACTTGTTCCTTAGTTTGTTATTTGCTGTGCGACATGTTAGTTGTATGGCAACCCATTTGACAATGTGTTTGTCTACCAACTAGAAAATCGAAAAATTTAAGCGTTTCATACGTACTAATTTATTTAGTGCATTACAATGTTTCTATTTTAAAGGAAAACGCAGTGGGAAAATCTTTATAGACCTTATAAAAAATTATGTTTAAGAACATATAGACGCAAAGCGGATATGGATTTTCATAAGTCATAAATGACAAATAGTTTACATAAAGTGCAATTTAATATAGATTTTTGTCATAAAAGTAAAGATGTAAAGACCTATAAATATATAAGACCTATAAATATATTTCAGTAACAGTTTGAAAATAAAAGTCAGGCATCAAAGCAAAGTTTAATGTAGATTATAAGTGTTTTGGGTCTAAAAGAGTTCTTTAATTTTTAGTAATAAAAAGTATAATATAAAAACACAAAAAAAACTTATTTTGAAATTCGAACTCAAATCGCAACACTACTGAATTCAGACCAATATCCTCTATGATCTTTTCTTGTTGCATTTGTGTGTCGTTTGAACTACTTACTCTGAGTGTTGACTATTGTGACTTTTAAAAGTTTGATAAAAACTTAACGGTCAAGCAGTGAAGCAATCAAGGGAAAATTCAATCCTTTTTCTATTTTGAAAAATTGCAGAATGAGTTATATAAAAAATGATGATTATGATCTATATCCACAAGCGTCATCAACGTTGGACGAAATCGATACGTTTCCAGAAAAATTACGGAATGTGCCTAATTCGTCAGACCTAATAAGTTTGAATGCAAATTATATGGATAACGATAAACTGGTTACTACTAAGTGTAATATTGAACAGAATACATCGAAACTGGACTTGGGTAATTTAAAGGAACTATCAAAGCACATAAAAGATTTGGATTTGAGCCTAAAAAACATTTTCCTTGAAGATGAAAGTAATATGTTTATGTCTACAATGTTGAAACATGATTGCTTATTACAAGATGAGAAATCATTTTTGAAAGACAAAATGCTTGCAAATTCTGGTACATCTTTTACAACATTCAGCAATTCTAAAAATTGTGTCGAATCTCTAGGTGAATATTTTAAGCTAAAGTCTAAGAGCTTGAACGTTGATGTAAGTTCAGTAAGGGACCTTCAAGAGCAATCTTCTCAGATATCTAAACTATGGGTTGATGAAAATACTACGCTGAATAATGATTTGGAAGCTATAAGGTTAATGTTAGATCAATCACTTTCTCCTCAAAAAGTAGTAAAAGTTTTATGCAACAAAAACATCGCACATTCAAATCAGCAAGTAGAAAATTATCCACACACGCTGAAGGACGATTCACATCCTCAAATTGTACATTTAGGAGATATAAAGAACGTGAAATTAACTGAATTATGCGATTGGAATAAAGAAAATTACGGTGAGCTAGACCGGAGTAAGACTTCTGTTAAGACTGCCAGTACATTGAATAAGTATTCAATTGACAGGTTTCCTATAAAGTCCAATAAGAGTGAAATTGTTTGGGGAGATGTTAAAGTTGGAAAATCTGTTGTTCAGAATTTTCTTATACAAAATAAATCTCAAAAGAAGTTAAGATTTCAGGTAAAATTTTAACTAAATTTATATTTGTTTCTATAAATTTTTATTTGTTAAGAATTATGTAACAATGTAGCTAATAATATTTGAACCTATTTTATTTTTAGTTGGATAAAAGTTATGTATTTGCACTTGTGAATTGTAAATTCGTCTGTTCAAATCTTTTTCATTTCTGCAATATTTTCCTTTCCCTTTGGATTTCAAGATATTCCTATTACTTTGTTTTAATTGTGGTTTGTGTAAAACTTCTTTGGTGCCAAATATAATATGCTAGTGTCAGATATAATATTTGAAATGGCGTTATGTAATGGAATTAATTCTATACCTTATTGCAAGAGCAACCGATGTCAATTCTTAGCCAATTTAAGTTTTATAGATTGAATTGATTTATTATTAAATGTTAGGTAAATAGATTTAATTATTGAGAATATAGTTTTTTAAATATTTGCTCAGAAATGTTAGGGAGCTCAAACTAAATACCAATGTGGTAACGAAATGTAAAGTACATGAAAAATACAAGTTGCATGACAATAGTGGATGTTGAGATTTTCATTTCGATTCGTTTTAAATGTTTCAAACTTCAGAAAATAATCTGTGAAAACTGTTTGTGTGCACTGGCATATGTGTTGAAAGCGAATGTTCGATTTTCTGAACCGATTTTATTTGCAATTGATATACAGTTTTATAAATGCATTACATATATTCATGAATTTTATTTATTTTTTGCAAAATTCACTCTGCTTCTTTTGCTACAATCATAATCGCTATAGTGCTGTACCACCTACAGACTTTTTTAAAGTAATGGAATCATTCTATTCCGGAGCCACGATTGGCTTTGGATTACCATGTAGTATTTCTAGTCATGTAGTATTTCATTTAATATTTCTAGTTTTTGTTTTTTTTTTATTCTTAACAGTGCTTGATTAGAAGACGTAAGAAAATAAAACCCTGATTCGCAATTTAAAATCAAATATGCCTGCAGAGAATTTTATGGTCCTCTCGGAGTACGTCAACATGTACTTCAGTTTCTTCTTATGTATTTTACTTCTTCTTTTTATGTATTTTCATTCTTTTTGGGCATTTTTGTTTTCTTCTTTGGGCTTCTGTTGGTCATCGCTCAGGGCATTCGCTTTATCGTTCTTGGGCTCTTGGTTCTCACAAAGTGTCACAAGGGAAGTATTGATTTCTGGCCCGTACAATCTCATTGGCAGAGGTCAATTTTTTGCGGTTTGTAGTTTGATTTTAGAGCAAACGGTTTTATTAAATCTTATTTCATATATTGCATATATTTCTGTATGTTCATATTTAATTATAAAAGATTGAATTATCAGTATAACTTATATTTTTGCAGGTGTCTTGTTCCGACCCCAATTTCAAATTAACAAAAGTTGATATCGATTCGATTGATTCAGCCATTATAGTATTGTATCCTTTGGAATCTAGACAAATTGGTGTCATCTTCACGCCTACATCGTTAGGTTCAAAAGCGTGCAAATTGTACTTCTGTCCAATCGTTAAAGACATGGATTCCAGTAAATGTGGTAAACAAGCGATTTGTTTATATGGCTATGGTGGTCATTGTAATTTGAATATCTCAGATATTCCACGAGATCTTAGCGGAAAAATGTGGATAAATTTTGGTAAATTAAATGAGCAACAAATGTATGTTAGAAAGTTTCGCATCATGAACACTGGGAAGTTGACAGGTTTTGCCTATTTCGATATTAGTTCCAAGTTATTACGTTCGTTTAATGTGGATATTACAGTAGAACCGAAAAAAGCTATTGTTAAACCGAAAGAATTTTGCGATATTGATGTGATTTATCGACCATCGAAATTGGATAGGAAAAGTGTTAATCTACATTTTCTTGAAAATAAGTGCACTTATGAAATAGGGTTTATAAAATGTATTTATGGCAGTGAAAGTACCAGAGGTAGATTACGAAAGTTATATAATGGATTAGACAAAAAGAAATTTCTTGTAAAAGAGTTTATTCATGATATTGTAAAACCATTTTGCAATGAAGAAATACCTAAAGATATAGATAGCATGTCAGAGAATATAGCGTCTATGAATGATTTAATTAATGAGTTAACAGTCCAAGAAATTGTCTTGAGCATCGACCATGATGTTAATATGACAACTGTTATGCCAGAGTCGGAAACAACATTGTACACTTTAAATCATAGCTCATACGATACTATGTCTGATAGTGATTTGGAATATCAGAATATTCAAATAGATCCCGTTCGAATAGTTCTAACATATCCTCATAAAATGTCTGATACGGTCCTCATAAAATCATTTTTAGATGTTAGCGTACCCTTTCATATAAATATTGAGCCTGAAGGTATTGTCAATGTTAGTATACGGCAGGGCATTTTGCAACCAAGTGAAATTACATTTTTGAGTGTTTTTTATATGGGTAGTAAACTTAAAAAAGATAGATTTATTAGTATTTATGTTTGCATTAAAAATAATCGCTATAAATTTGATGTTAACATTATTGATCACATGTAATTGTTTTTATTTATTTTATTTTGAATTTGAATGTTGCTTTTGCAGATCTAATTTGACAATGTGTACTTACTAGCATCTTTATCTTGTGTTACTCGAAATTATGCTGTTTTTCTGGTTTAAAATCTATTGTTAAGCATTCCAGTCTATGAGATTACTGGTTACTTACTCTATGTTTTACATTTTGTTGCTTGTCGTTTTTTCTTAATGGTTTCCCACTTTTCTTTGGTTCATATCCTCTTGTATTCTTTACTTTGTCCTTGTTTTGATTTATTTTATCTGAACAACACAGACTACAAACAGAATCACACCTCTACTAACCAAAGAAGAACAACCGACAGAGAGAGCTCCACCCATATTAGGTCCATTGGTGGCATTAATTGGCTTCTTTGGCTTAAAAACTTAAATAATTATACTAATATCGTCATATGTTTTATTCGCCTATTTTATGTTGATAAAATTTCATTTTGGTTACTTGGTCCATTGTCAAATTAGAAATTTCCATAATATCACAGTTAAGAAAATAATATTAATAAACATTTTTACTAATATTCCATAAACTCAATTGAAAAACCTGAAATTTATCTAATTACTGACTGTTAACGTCTGAAATGTCTCCACTCATGAGAATAGAGGAAATAAATTTGTGCAAATGGTGAAAATATTTTGAAACATATTATGTCAATAAATTATTTTATTCATTAACTCAGTAGTTTGCCAGATTTTCAATTTTGAAACAAAAAATTTCATACGATGTGCACTTTTGTATTGTGTTTATTCACATTAGCTCATTTTGTGAGCTAATGTTATTGCTCACAAAATGAGCCTAGTTTTATTCGACAAGAAATTTGAATTAATGTAGACATTAAAGTGTCATACTTGCAATTCATTTGATGACGACGTATTCTCAGAAAGTTATCTTCTTATAGGGGGAACACAGAATACACAGATATCGTTCCTTCAGGTATGGTAATATTATTTCCGTGTGCCAAAAGTTGCGTCTACACTATTTTCGGAATTAAATTTCTTTTTCGCAGAAACATATCACCCATAAAGCTTGATTTAACGTTTATTTTTAGTGCATTTTTTAGCAATTGAAAACTTTTACGACAGTGTAAGTTTTACCCAATATTGCAACCATTATTTTTTATCTTTTATAAACGATTTTAAAGTTAATGACCATAAAATTAAAATATTACATAAAAAAATAAACGTACAATCAATTTACAACAACAAACTAATTGTGCCAGTTGAATTCTCAAACTGTAGGATTTTATAGTGTTTTGTATTTTTGAATTTTATAGCAGTAAATTATATTTTTATAACAAACTTCTAGCTTTATTTATATATTTAGATTGTAAATTTATTGACCCTAAAATTGAAGTGTAAACAAAAAAACGTACAATTCATTGACAAGAGTAAAAAACAGTTTGTGCCAATTTAATTCTTAAAATATTTTGGCATTCTAAAGTGCGTTTTAGCTATGCAGCAATAGCTTATATATGTTCGCACCGAATAAATCTCATTATTTGTGTGAACGTAATTTTAATTGCAAAATTGAAAAATGTTACTATCATACGACAAAATCTTGTTTCGCCGTTTCGCGGTCTCATCAGGCAT
>WYDF02280718.1:0-17143 GCA_009867245.2 Adranes taylori | reverse complement strand
GCACAGGACCGATGCGAATGGAAAGTGATGAGGGAGATCTATGTTCAGCAGTGGACACGAGAAGATTGAGTGATGATTAGAGTTGTTATTTACAACGACTTCTCGTCTTTTAATGTGTGACCTCTAATCCAGTTTGTAGCCAAATGTACAGTCAAGGTACGTTTATACCCTTTTTAGTTTAATTTGTTTCTTTTTGAATTCAATACGATTAATCTTGCCAAATCTTATTACTTCGGTTTTTGTCGCGTTGATTTTGATATTCCATAAGCCGCAAATCTCTGAGATTACTCTTAATGCTTGCACAACCCTAGCTTTTGCAAAAGAGGGATTCGGTCATATGATACTAATGTTGTGTCATCAGCAAACTGCAGTGTTTCAGGTGTTTCAATTTAGGAATGTCGCTCAAAAATATTAATTAATGCTGGCGATAAGGGTGAACCCTGCAGTTCTTTTTATTACAGTATATTAATGTGCTACTCTAATGCTGCAGGTATCCATAGATGTAAGTTGTTTGTTATTGGAAAAGGTGTTTCAATTTGGGCATGTCGCTCAAAAATATTAATTAACGCTGGCGATAAGGGTGAACCCTGCAGTTGATTTTGTTATAGTATATTAATGTGCTGCTCTAATGCTGCAGGTAACCATAGATGTAAGTTGTTTGTTATTGGTAAAGGTGTTTCAATTTGGGCATGTCGCTCAAAAATATTAATTAATGCTGGCGATAAGGGTGAACCCTGCAGTTCTTTTTGTTACAGTATATTAATGTGCTGCTGTAATGCTGCAGGTAACCATAGATGTAACTTGTTTGTTATTGGAAAAGGTGTTTCAATTTGGGCATGTCTCTCAAAAAGATTAATTAATGCCGGCGATAAGGGTGAACCCTGCAGTTCTTTTTGTTACAGTATATTAATGTGCTACTCTAATGCTGCAGGTATCCATAGATGTAAGTTGTTTGTTATTGGAAAAGGTGTTTCAATTTGGGCATGTCGCTCAAAAATATTAATTAACGCTGGCGATAAGGGTGAACCCTGCAGTTGATTTTGTTATAGTATATTAATGTGCTGCTCTAATGCTGCAGGTAACCATAGATGTAAGTTGTTTGTTATTGGTAAAGGTGTTTCAATTTGGGCATGTCGCTCAAAAATATTAATTAATGCTGGCGATAAGGGTGAACCCTGCAGTTCTTTTTGTTACAGTATATTAATGTGCTGCTGTAATGCTGCAGGTAACCATAGATGTAACTTGTTTGTTATTGGAAAAGGTGTTTCAATTTGGGCATGTCTCTCAAAAAGATTAATTAATGCCGGCGATAAGGGTGAACCCTGCACTTCTTTTTGTTACAGTATATTAATATGCTGCCCTAATGCTGCAGGTAACCATAGATGTAAGTTGTTTGTTATTGGAAAAAGTTTACGTCCAAGGGCCTACAAGAGAATGACACAATTCCCTGTTGATTACCATGCCAACAAGAAGGGGTGGGTTACCACGGACATTGCCCTGGATTAGTTTCAAAAATGTTTATGTTATTCATCTCCCACCTAACTGCACATCATTAATTCAACCACATGACAATGGGATTATACGTTCAATGAAATGTAAGTATCGATCCTTGTTAATGAGGCGCCTAGTGAGTTCAGTTGGCACCCCAGAATGGAAATTCATAAAAGAACTCAACATTAAGGATGTTGTGTACTGTGTTACCAATACATGGGCGTCTGTGACAACATCTAATCTGAGAAATGGATAGAATAAATTTTCGCCAAGTTTAATGTTTACTTCTTATTCTGATGAAAATAATGAAAATAATTTTGAAGGGTCTCGGGTTTCAAAGGAAAAATAGCTTATACATGAACTTATTTTTCCTATGCTATAGATGTAACTAATCCTCATACCAAGGAGCTTTCATCAAGGATAAATCAAGATGCTTTAACGAAACGGATGGATGTTGATGATGATAATGTACCAACAGCTCATCATTACATTGATTCGGAAATTATACGAATGGCTACAAATCCGGAACATAATACGTGTATTACAGGTAGTGATAAAGATGAAAGCGAAAATGAGCAAGATGTGAGAGAAAGAATCTCTATTGATAGGTTAATTACGTTGACAACTGAACTGCTGCCTGGTCTAGAGCAACAAAGTTTTGTAACTAAACAAGAACTCAAGAATGTTCATTTGCTCCTAGATAAACTTTTTTAGAAAACTCACTTGATAATTAGAAAACACTTGATAGCTGATTAGAAAACACTTGATAGTCCACACTTGATAATCCATTGCCATCAACTTTGGGTCAGTCAGATGTGCTGTCACCACCATCAAGAGTTCGTCCAGAGTTTGAAGCTGTTCGTGTTGTTGAGGTTGTTGTCACTGTCAGTTATGAAGATGATGATTCTGACAGTTCATCTGCTATTTAGCTTCTCTTTGAGGGCACACTACATGTAATGATTAAAATTCTGAAGAAGTACAGTAGATTCTGATGTACAGTAGTAAATTCTCATGAAGTTATTTTGTGGAATTAAAATTCTTACTTTTCGATTAAAATTCTGAGAATCTGTTTTGTTTAGTTTCATAGGAATTAAAATTCTGTAGAACCATCTGTAGAGTATTTTATTTACTTGGTGAACAATAAAATTTCGATTCTTTTCAGTTCTTTCAGTCGTTTCAGTTCAGTTCTTTACACTTAGTTTTTATTTTATTATTTTTTTCCTCTAAAAGAGTGTAAATGTGGTAATTTTTATTAAATTTATACAGCATATATAAACCTTCAATTATCCGGCATATTCAAAAATCCGCCACACCGTCCCGAGGTTGCCGGTTTGTTTTTGGATGTTTACCTGTATTATTTTTCAAATTTTCAATGAGCGTTATTTACAGTTTGACAGTTACTCCGACTTGATATTGATAACAAAACTTTCCCCGGATCCTATATTTCTTGTATTTGTAACTTTTAGTAAATTTTCAAAACGTCTATGTTTTTAAATAAACATCAAATAAATACATAATATTTTATTAAAACAGTTTAATAAGGCCTCCGTGTAATATTTTTTTTTAATCGGATTATATCATTATATATTATTTTAAAATTTATTCTTTTGCGTTTTCATAAACGTTTTCAATCAAAGATCCAAATATTAGAAACGTGTCTAGTATATGAATATATGAAACGTATATTGTTAAAAGTTATGGACCTTAGCATCACATTGCACTCTGGCAATTCCATTAAAGTTGATTGAATAATAAAATTTTGTTCCGTCTCACCTTGAACTACCTCATTCGCCTGCTAGTTCAATTTTATGATTCCTAGATGCGTTTTTGCTGTATTTCTTTTTACAATTCGTCTGTCTGAAAATATTACCTTACAATGTTTGTTTCTGTTATAAAAAAAAATAATGAAATAGGTTCACCTCCGAATTTTATATCAAAAATACTTAGAACTTAAATCACATTCAGATTTAATAGATATTGTAAAGCGTAAAATTGAAAGTATTCATTTTTATTAGTTCTACTTTAGTGTGTACTTTAAATACTCATAAGTCAGGATGGCTAAATTCTAGTAAATGTTTTATTTATTTAAGCATTATTGTCTACATCAAATTCGTTGTCTAAATTATGTAAACTTATTAATAAATGTATTATTAAACTGACTTCAGCATTAGTACATATTTAAATTAAACCTTTCAAACTGGAACAATTAATTCGTTGTAGTTAGCCAGTGGAATTTTAAATATTCTTCTATTGATTAGTGTTGCGAATTCCTAGATCTTCTCCAGATTGCTAGGAAAAATGAGCTACGTAGAAGGCGGTTTTAGCGCGTGTCCAAAAGCATTAAACCGAGAGCCAGCTCCAGGTATGAGATGTTTTGAGATGGTTGTAATTCGAGTAGGAAATTGAATATAGGGTTCATTACCTTATTATGTAATGAAATGCCTATAGTTTAAGGGGAAGAAACTAAAAGGGCAGCCTATAGCAATTACAGGAGTAAGTTCTTTCTAGAGAAAGACATTTCTATTTGTAATATTTTGCCAAGTCCTATTGATAGATTATAATTGAAACTTATAATTGATATAAATGAATAAGAAAGAATTCCAAAAACTCTATATTTTTGAAATTCTTTATTGTTTAATTATTTCAATCACTCGACTTGTACACTGGATTGACTCACTTTTCTTTGAAATTATAATTATTAACAATAATAATAAGTTATTAATATTATTGTCGTATAATATTAAAGCAAATTATAAATAAAATTTGTTCGGATTGCGGACAACTACGTATATATTAAAATCGATTACATCTGTCGACGTTTCAACCTCACGGTTATTAGGTTATCATCAAGACTAAAATCAACTATTATATTATAAGCTATCTACAATCTAAAGTTCTAAAGTTCAATATCTGCATATATATATATATATATATATGATGAGTAGTTGTTTGTCTTCAGGGTTATATCTCGCGTGGTAGGCACTTCTGTGTGCCAACGTTTCGTCAAAATCACATCTGCCATTGTCGAGGCTTAGAGAAAGTCTGAAAACTGATTGTGTTATGCATTTTGCATACGACCTTGTTATTCTCCTTTCTACATCAGCGCTTGCCGCAATTACTACAGTGACGCATGTTATTATGTCTACATATGTTGTTGATGGTGGTCGTACACTGGGTCGTAGAATGGAAGCTGATGGTGGTCGTACCATAGATGCATTTTTGTCTGATTTGTTGTTGCTGTGAATTATTTGTTGTTTATTTTCACGGTATGGATGTAATACAAGTTGCCAAGTGCTAGAAATGCTTTCGTTGTCGTTTTGTTTCTGGCAGCTATTCAGGCTGATATTTTTCTGTTTGTTTGACCAACATAGACCAAATCGCATTCATTGCAGGGTACTTAGTACACTCCTTGGTTTTCTAGTGGAATCTTGTCTTTTGGTTTGGATAATATGCTGCTGATTTTTTGATGTGTGTTAAATACTGTTTTGATGCCGATTTTCTTTAGGATCGATGATATTTTGTCGGTAGTTCCTTTTATATACGGAAGAGTTGCAATGGCAATTGGTTCAGATGGTTCTGGTTCCGGACGTTGTGTTTTGTATCTCGGGAGTAGATTATTGTTTATTTGGGTATTGGTATAGCCGTTCTGGAGAAATGCGCCTAGCAATATTGCGACTTCAGAGTTTACTCCTTCATCGTCGGTAAGTAATCTTGACCGATGAATTAAATTTTTTATTATGGAATTCTTCTGTCCTGGATGGTGAATTAGCGTGTAGGTAGCGGGTTGTATGCGTTTTTTCTATAAACTGTGTATGCAAAAGACCCGTTAGGTTTCTTTGAAATTAGTGTATCTGAAAAAGGTAGATGATGGTCGTTCTCTACTTCCATGGTGAATTGGATTTTTGGGTACACAGCATTAAGTGCGTCGAGGAATTTCTGTAGTTCTTGACTTCCATGTGGCCATACCACAAATGTGTCGTCAACATAGCGCAACCATAATTTGGGTTTGAGAGGAATCTTGTCTAAAGCTCTTGTTTCAAAGTCTTAAAACAGGAGGTAGCACACGTAGTCAGGCATTCGAAATTACCGGAACAAAACATTAACAAAGTTGAAAGATTAGCTCTCGAAGCAACTAAGAGACAACAACGAAATAGTGATACTACCTTCTGAGAAAGGGAACGCACCAGTAATCATGAACACTTCCGACTACGAACAAAAACTAAATCACTTACTTGAAGATTACATTTACGTGAAAATAAGTACCAACCCTAGCACATACATAGAAAAAACTACATAAACGAAACTTACAGCTTCACCTATTGACGCCGAAACAGTCAAAAACCTAATTCTACGCGAGAAATCATCGAAATGCCCGAAATTTTATGCATTAGCGAAAATCCACAAAGAAAATACTCCTCTCAGGCCCATCGTCAGTTGTTTTGATTCTCCGACATAACAGGTTTCACAATATTTGACCAAATATACGAGGGCTGTTCTCTTCCCGCTGAGCCTAGCAAAGTAAGTTTATTTACAAAAAAAAATTATTTATAATTTTTCAAAGTATTCTCCTCCACAGTCAAAATGCATTTTTGCATCCGTGAAAACCATTCTTGAAAACATTTTTTCCAATCTTCGGGCCGCAGTTTGTTTATTTCATTTATAAACGTATCTTTGTAAAATCTTCGTAAAAAGTAAACATCGTAATTTATCTTTTACCCGCGGAAATAAGAAAAAATCATCAGTTGCTAAGGCTGGATTATACCGCGAATGGCCCATTATTTCTATGTTTTGGGCATTCAAATACTCATTTGTTCGAGCAGCAGTGTGAGCCCGAGCATTATCATGATGCAAGATAATTTCGATCCCGTTTTTATAGTTGGGTGGCCTAAATCAGTAGAAGTGAAATTTAATCATCTAGTAAAAAAACTCATCTTGGTATTCTGTCACAAAAATAACGTGATAATATGTGGAAAATAGAGGAAGAAAAAGTGAGGAGTTTCATTAACCCTAGAATGCCAACCAATATAAATTTTATGTATGGTTTTATTTGAATATGCTTCCATTTTTGAAAAATTTGCGCCAAGTGGATAACATACCAGCAGTGCTTCCCTCACTGCCGATATGTTTAAGCATCGCATGTATTTTTAGGGAACGAAAAGATATAGACGAGTTATGAGTTATGTGGAATGAAATAGTTTATATGACAGACAGTATATTTGAAAATCCAAAAATACGGCTGACAGAATATTTCCGGTCTGGGATGTTAGCGCGAAATCTAAATTGCGGGCATACGCCAGGGGGAATTCCCGATTTGAATTTTTTATTGAGAAATGTAATTACATTTTTTAACGAATATACTTTTTCAAATGGACTGAAAAATAAACCGCCCTAAGAAATGCAACAGGAGAAAAATGACTATGTGGCAAATACCAAGGAAAACTATGTCTTCCGTGCTGCCAATCCAATCAAAATTACAAGCATATTACAAGCAAAATCCAAGCATATCTTATGTAAAAATAAAATGTATGAAAAGTATAATTTTTTTAAATAAGTGTAACACACGTAAACTTGACGTGTGGTCGTTGGCATTGTAGAGTTTATAGCATTTCTAAGGAAAGTTTCAAACAATGATGTACTTCCTTGATATCAATATATAAACTTACCGACAAGCCGTTCAACTGCATACTCCAAATCAGCTTTCGTCACTTGTGCCTTTTTCAAGCGAGCCGCATGTAATGCAGCTTCATTGCATACGTTAGCGATATCAGCACCACTAAATCCGGGCGTTAGATACGCTAAATGTTGCGAGTAATATGGCGGCGAATGTTCCAGAGCAATACATTTCAGATGTTGTTCGAATATTTGTTTGCGTTCGGCTAAATCGGGTAGATCGATTAGAATATGACGATCGAAGCGTCCAGGTCTTAACAGTGCCTATTTGAAGGGAAAACAAAATCAATATCAATCTAACGTTAACTTTGTTTGCCCTGGTTCTGGTGCAACTAAATCACTAACTCAAAAATCTGACTTTGTCTGGATTCTTCCATGTCAAATTATCCAATTTTACGTTTGATGAAATTTGGAATTGACACACGCATTTTTGCTTGGACCATTGAATTATCCCATGAACTTTCACCCAACTTCAATTAGTCCATAATTTAAAACCCTGGATTATCATGGTTCTTACGTCACAATAAATTCAGATCATGAGATCATGTCTAAAATTTTGATGAAAACCACTTACAGTACAACAGAATCATATACATTGTCATATAAATATATTTAATGTAAACAATCGTTGTATGCATAGAACGTACAACTAGTTCATATCAATCATTTACTTACAAATGACGTATTATTATTATTAACTTTAGATATAGTATAAAAAAGACTGATTAGCTTTAATACACCGAGATTATTTAGTTAGCATTAGAACAGTGTGTTGTAATCCAAACGACATCAATCTAACAATACTCCACAGTAATTAGATAAGTTCTAGTTATGAACCAGCAAAAAAGTAAAATACAATTACTCTTTTGTTCACTCATGATACTACAAAACTAACAAGATATGCTCACGCACAAATAATGTATTCTCTTTTCCCTCTTGTGACGTATTTGACAAATTTCAGTGACAAATTTCGATCCAAATGAAGTAAAAACTTCATTAAAACAAAAAATCTAATGAATATAAGTTAACTAAACCCTTTCTATCTCGCTTCCAATGAACCACATATCGCCGCTCGTGTTTGCGCTCGACTCCCCATTAACTCCTTATACCTTTCGCTGCTTCCCTTGGTAATTATTCTTTATTTCCTATAATCCATTCTGTATATATTTTCAAATAATCAACATAGGCGACAATATAGCTACTAATGAGTACATGTCTTCATCACTATAAATAACTCATTTCAACTTTTGCTCGTCGTTTGATGCCATTACTTTGTTACCAATACGTTATATTGTTGAAGAAATTTTAATATTTTTTATGTAAAATCTAATATAATTCTACTAATATCTAATTTTCATATAAAATTTATGTAGCACAACAATATAGAAAATACCCCAACAAGTATGTCAGAAACGTCAAAACCTTTACCGGCTAACAGCTGACCATGAAGCAGTTGCACGCTTTTCAAAATACTTTTACTTTATTGGTTGATTGATAACTATCAGTACAGACATCATACATTTATGATAGTCAATCGTCGGTTAATGACTGAATACGTGATTATAAAACGTTGATTTGTTTAACAGAATATTTGAGGTTCAACTGCAAATTGACTATCTATCGGTCAAATAGATGTTTTATAAAACCGGGTATAAGCCACCTAAAACTAATCACCAACTAATAAAACGCCTTTTGTGTAATAAAGGCTAATTTTCCTATTTACAAAAACATTTAAGAATTGCAAAATGACTCGATCACTCACTATTTTTGGGACAACGGTTAGAAAAGAATAGAAGAAATGACGTATCACTTTAATTAAGTATAGTAATTTTATTTTTTATTCCAATGTCAGTCTAAATGCTGTCGTAAGAGAAAGATGTATAAAAACAAATTATGTCTAAATATTAAACTAAAAACTGTCAAACTTTATAATCTCTTACATTGTTTGCAAAATATTAATTTGAAGAACATAAAAATTTTACTTACTTTGTCTAAAATATCAGCTCGATTCGTCGATGCCAACATAATAATATTATCTCTGCTCGCCATACCATCCATTTCAACTAAAAGTTGATTCAATGTTTGTTCACTTTCACCCGTGCCACCAGATAAACCGCTCAAATCACCACTACGTTTCCTACCAACCGCATCAATCTCATCGATGTAAATAATACAAGGCGCACGTTTTTTCGCTTCCTTAAATAAATCTCTACAAATCATTAATTTGGTAGAATCAGATGATTAAAAAGAACGTAATAAGTATCTAACCTAACTCTAGCTGCACCCAATCCACCAATCATCTCGATAAACTCACTCCCAGCCATGGATAGAAAAGGCACATTCGCTTCAGTTGCAACGGCTTTCGCTAACATCGTCTTCCCACAACCAGGAGGTCCTAGAAGCAAAGCACCGCGTGGAACTTTCGCACCCAATTGCTTATAATGCTCGGGACGTTTCAAATAATCAATGAATTCGTTTACTTCCAGTTTCGCTTCGCGTAACCCAGCGACATCAGAGAATTTTACACCTTTGCCATGACCGGTTAATGGATCGACTAGTGTAAATTTAGCACGACCAAGTTGAGTCTAAAAGAAATATTTTTTTTACGTATTTGGGAGAATAGAAATTCGCAAACCACTTACAAATGTATCCATACTGATAGGTGCTCGCATATTTTTACCTCTTGCCAAAATTGAAAGTAAGATACCAACAATTAACATTGAAATGAGCAATTTTCCAGCAGTATCACCACCACGTTCATATGTGACCGGCACGCCATCTTTAATACCCAAACGACGCTCCGCTTCACGTAATTTATCTTCAAATTTATGTATATCTGCTATATTCATGTGATAGGTTTTATGATCCACCTAGAAATTTATCTTAAGTATATTGTTTTATTTATTCAGAATTTCTTGTCAGGACCGACAAAGGTTCCCCTTTTGTTTTTAATTCTAAAATTTTACTTTCTACTAACTTTCCTACGGTCTTCATAAGGTTTTATCAGTTCGCCCCTACTAAACTTCTCCTAGTTTCTTTCTCCAAAGCCCCACTGCTTTTTCCCTACCTCTAGTTAATTGATATAATCTAATATATTCCTACTCAAATACCTATTTCCTACTTCTCAGCATTTCTTTCACCCATTATGGATTTACCTTCAGTCAAAATAATTTTACTAATTACTCTCTCAGTAGTGATTCGTCTCCAAACAACATCGCTATCCCTACTTCTACAGATGTGACGATAGGCACCGTTCACTCAGTACACTGCCGATAAGCTGTCCCCTGATTTTAAAAAAGCTTTTCGCTGTACAGTTCATTTATCCAATAATTTTGTATGATCAACAATGTAGAAATAATTACTTTCGCCGGTAAAAATAATGCACCGATATGTAAAGTAAACTAATGTAAGTAGTTATATCCTAATTCTTAATTATATACTACATACAGTAAAATGAATGCATTTTTCCCAAGTGACATCTCAGCCCGGACCCTGAAGACTTTAGACTCTCGAAGTCAAGCATCATAGCAATTAGATAGATAGCAATTGAACTTACACTTATCAATGTCTAAACTTTGCGTCTAATGATTAGACCATAAAGTGTAAAAAATTAATTAGTAACTTGGCTTTAACTCATGTCCAGAAAATTCTTTAGCTTATAATAACAGTGCTTCTTTACGATTAGTTTTCAAGTTCATGGACTTTACATGTAATAGAAATCAATTAATAATGAATTTCAATAATAAAGAATACTTCTCACTGGGTTTCCTCCTACCTATGGCAAATTGCTATTATCTATTGTACTCTTACTTAATTACCTATTTTCTACATTCCAAACTTTCTCTTTACTAATTACTTTCACTCACTTGTGAAAGTTCTTCTCCAATCAAAATCGTTTCGCTACGTCTACAGGTGATGTTACCGCATCGTCCACTCAGTACATTGCCATTAAGCCGGCTCCTTATTTCACTAAGCCACGTCTACTATCTAATTCATTTCTTCCGATAATTTTGTGTAATCAACATAGAAATAATTACTTCCGTCGGCAAAATAACGCTAATCGTTTATTCCCATAGAGAAATTCTAAAAAGGGTCAAATAACATTTCCGACTTACCAAACTACGTGCATAGCAAGCAACCTGCTTAAGTTACTAAAACAGTTCATAGAATCTAGCCATCTTGAATAATTTAGATGACGTATGAATATTAGACGCACAAAGGTACATACAGTAAAATTGAATTAAAGCGAGGACAAATATCCTCATAACATTATTAAAACTCTGGATCTAATTGAGGCAATTTTAACAGTATTTAAAAATGAAGTATGTATTCTATGAAAAAAACTTATTTGCATACCTTCTTCCCTTTAATAACAGCTCCTTCTTGTAATATTATGGTTACTATTTCAACATCTGGCCTCACAATAATTTCTTGAACTTCGCCTTTAGCAAGCATTTGATATAAAAATTCATTCCAAGAGACATATCGAACAACCTTAAATAATAATATATAGTTGTAGTCATGTGTGTTTGATAGCTCGATAAATATATTATTTTGTAATTTTATGGATTACTAATAAAAATACTTAATACAACTCCGTAACATAAAGTTTTAATGATATACTCATTTTATTTATAATCACCTATGTTACTATTTCAACACATCTGATTGCAATGTTTTCAAGATATCGCCTGGTGATACAACGTGTCTAAGTACTGAGTTAAATAAACTCAAAAAAGTGAATTAATAGAAATTATATTGAGTAATACTGTACCTGAATCATGTATTAACAGTGCAATAATAAATAAGTTATTAGAAAAACATTATACTGATAATTTAATTGCAGAAAACGATGTGTGTAACTGTACCTGACCAAATCAGTGATAATGGCGATTGCCAACAGCTATCGTGTATTAAAATGTTCTGTAAATATGGAAACAGTAAGTGTGAAAATAATGTATTACTAAAGATTAATCATCTTCTTGGGCTCAGAATTAAAGAAAAAAAATGAAGTGATTAGCTTATTAAAGATACTTGATAATAAAGAAAGCAGTAATAATGATAACATTACAGCGACATCTAACAAAACTTTTAGGTGAAATAGTCATTGAAGAGCCTAGTTGCCATAAAAGCAAACCTGAAAAATAATCACCGCTAATAATATAAGGAGAAGCTAATTGAAAGCCTATAATTGGATCTAATGCATTCAACAACACAAGTATTAAAACAGTCCCGAAACTTGGATACTTACATGTCTACAGATTAAATCATAACACCACTCCCGAGTTGCTTACAAACTACATACCTCGTATATTGATCGCTGCAAAAAGTTTTAATGACATGTGTGCAGAAAAGAATTTTGAATGTTCGGCAGTGGCCGTTGACTAATCTATTTGTTTTATGTACTTAGAGGTCACCCACTGGCGATTTTTTGTCGTATTTAAAATCATTTGCTAGTGCACTAAATAAAATCAGTAATACATACAAATACATATGTATCACTGGTAACTTGAATGTAGTCTTAATGCTAGTAGAAATAAAAACTTCTATCCTAAAGAAAAAGGATACAAAGATGCAGATGATTTTGCTGATGCCATTTTTTTAATAAAACTGGCATATTCATGCGACAATTTTGAAAAGCTAAATTCCCTTAATGTCTCTGCAGGGAAAAAAACATGCACCTTTGTATGTTTTTTTCCCTGCTATTGTTGAAGGAAAACAATATCAGCTTTTATAAAAAAAAAAACTGAAACTATGGAGAAGAAAATAGAATAAAGAGCAGGCAAAGATTCTATTTCAATATGGCATGTCAAGCACATATTACAGCTAGTTATCTGGTTTGAGACATACTTTCAAAAAGAAATTCAATAGGTCTTCATTAATCAAGATCCACTTAACACGCGTGCTCCGCCTGAATTTACTTCTACGGAAGAACAGAATCTTTTCGAGTTATCTTGCGACAACAATTTGAAAGCAAAATTTGGCAGCATAGAATTGACAGAAAGTTCGATGTAAATAAAAGATGGACATCCCCTTCTAAGTGATAAGGCTCAACGGATTTTAATTCCATTTCCGACGTCGTATTTGTGCGAAGCTGGGTTTTCAGCGGTCGCTGTAATAAAAAGCAAGTACAGAGCAAAACCAACGTGATAAAGAAATAAGGGTGGTTATGTGCAGTGATTTACAGGATCATCGCTCACACTAATTTAATATTAATATGAGGGAGGAGGGGGGGGGGGGGGGGTTAAATAATGAGAATACACGAGTTTTTTTTATATTTATCTCTTACTTAGGATTAGTCATACTTAGTGTTTGTTTTAACTATTTCCTTTTCCACTGCCACCAGGTTTGTTTGAATTGTGCTGGTGATGTGTTCAACTGCTTGATCTATATTGCTATTAGTTATGGACTGTTCAATTCTAGAATGACTCTTTCCAACTTATGAGTATTTTGTTCAGTTTGTTTTCTACCTCTTGTATTTCTAGTCCAATAACTGCGAAACCTTAAATTCTCCCATTACTGGAAAGTGATGAGGCCGTACTTCATTTCCTATAGTAAATTTTCTTCAATTTTATGAAGAACCAATATGTTCAATAGCTTATATTTTCTGCAAGTCGGGATTGATGTGACGTTTAATAGGTTAGAAAGTATCATTGATTGATCCTTACAGATAAATTTTGCAATGCCAATGTTTGCTAACAATAAATAGTATAAGTGAATCATTAATATAAACGATATGTGTTCCTAGTATAATTTATCAAGGTGCTTATTGACCTTGATAAATTTATCAAGGTGTCTCATGAAAGTTTTGTGTGACCAAAAGGGTTAAAGACCATAAAAGATTGAAACTCAATTTTAAACATTCATAATGTGCATGACATGAAGTAACTAAACCTGCTTTTCTATACCCTAAACCACATTACATTAAGTGAAACTCTTATTCAAAATATTTATAGCATTAATGTCATACCTCTGGTTGATTACTGCTTGGAAATAGTAATGAAATAACAGCTATAACCATATAAGCAGAAAGCATCCACAAAAATGCTTTTGCTAATAAAGATGATATTTTACTATCTTCATCATCGTCTTTCTTCGGTTTATTTGGATCTTTATTATTTGGTGAAGACTGCTGATAATTAAATCCTCCACTGTGAAAACTTCTACATGATGAAAACTGATACCAGCAAGAATTTTGATTAGTCGATCTTTGAATTAATGAATATACTGCTGCATATTCTTTATTTATGACTTTTCTAACTTGCTAAAATAATGATCTATGAGATCAGGTACGTTTTCATAGAGTTTGAAAACATACCTTACAATTTATATTATTAAATAAATTCACTTTTGTTGTCAGATGTGTAGAGATATTCCTAGAATCACTATTAATGTTATGCAGTACTTTATATTTAAATACATTATGTAAAATTGATGTTTCAAGTTTATTAATTAATCTATTCATGTCGTTTTCATTTTACTTTTAAATAATTAACCACTTTGTTAACATCTGATGACATTACCAATAACTTGCTGACTAAGTAGAATCTGCTGACTGAGTAACAAGTATTTTTCTAAACGGCGTAAGAAGTAAAGGTTGCCAAAGTTCAACAAAGTAAATACCTTTTATAAAAACATCAAAAATAGATATATTAATTTATAAACATTGTTATTATTAAATTATAATTATTCGTAATAAAATTCTATTCCAATTATTTAAAACACTTTTTTCAGATTTTAGTTGAGACCCATTTATAGGTATTTTGTATAAATGTATGTATTTGAAATAAAAAATGTATGTTATCTATTTTAATAAAAAATGTATGGATATAAATGTATGCATTTTGTAGATAAAATATAAAAAACAACTTAACATATCGTATATAACTTTAAAATTACTTTGACTAAAAAATTTACTAATTATAGACAAAGCTGGGTGCAGTTTTATACGACTTAAAAGCATATAAAGAATGTAGAGCTTGTCTATCAAATAAAAGTTATGTTACTAAAAAGTAATGAAATCCAAGTGTCATAATTCGTTTAGTGATTAGTGAATTTTCATATTAACTTTAAATTTAAAATAATGAGATTTGAATTTCTTTGCATTTTTTTTTTTTTTTTAATCAACAAGAGTCTGTCCCTTTTACCAATTTTCTTTGAATTCGAGTAGATATGTACGTATTGAGTAGAACATGAATATTTTTTCTATAACTAAGAGAGCATGGTACTTTGTCACACGAACTTTTTAAAGCGTGTTCATGTTTACTTGATTTTTCTAATATTGCACATAAAATTTTAAAAATACAAATTATGCAGGTTATTGCCCAATTTTACATCATACAGCATGTACTGCATTAATTTGAAATATAGAGTTGTAGAGATTAATAAATATATATACCAAACTGGAATTTTTAAATAAATGTTTTTAGTACATTAAAAACTACGCGTAATTTTAAAACTTTACAAATGATGCATTTGTAACTATAATCTACATAAACTTCCATTGGAAATAATTTGCTTCTAAAATTTTCGAAATAAAACAGAGATTGCATATAGAGTAACTTCAGTAAAATGCAAGTCAAAAAATGTAGGAACTCCGACTGAAGAAAATAAAATGACATATAACCGAATAATTTTAAAGCACTGCATCAAGGTTTATTAAAAAATACAAAACTGGATATGCAGCATAAAAAGTATACTCTAAAAATAAGTTTCTTAAAATTTACTGCCTGTATTGTAACTCCTTAACGTTTTCTACGTGGCGCAGTTAATACAAATTGTCAAGAACTGTAATTGCTTTTATTTTCATTTAAATTTTACAAATAAATTAATTATTTATATAAGTTTTTATCACTTCTATCTGATAAAATACAATTTTAGAAGCTTATTATTTCCAAAGGAAGTTTATGTAGATTATACATAAAAACTTCCAAAGGAAACAATAAGCTTCTAATATTTTATTTTATTAGACAAAAGTGATAAAATCTAATGAATTAAATAAAGAATTAATTTTTACAACTTAAATGAATAAACAGAAAATATATAGCTGATGAGTAAATGCACCAAATTTATGGCCAAACAATTTGTTTATTAATCGATTTTACGTAATTGTATTAACAAACTGGAAGATCTGATTACTTCTGTAGACGGCTGTGATGTTTTATGGATCGAAGAACACTGGCAGTCAGCGGATCAGTCAGCTATGTGGTCATTTCTATAGAGAAGCTAGTCCTCACGGAGGCGTCGCTATATACCTAAAATATAATTTAATGTCTGCTCCTCTCATTTGACTCGAACAATCTTTCCATTTATGGAAAATTTAAATGTGTCGGAATAAGGATCAGAACGATGACTAAATCTCTGTTAGTAATTAGTATTTATAAGATTCCGCAATGCTCCTTTTCAGTTCTTGTAAAGCAAATGGAATTCATTCCAAAGAGTGTAACAAAAACTAATAATAATAATAACCTTTATTGGCATAAAATAAATTCTTAGAAAATACAATTACTTACAAATACATTAAGTTACTTACTTACAAATACATTACAAATCATATTTCAAATAATAGTGTGCTTCATAACTAACTAAAAATAACTGAAATTGATAACTAATTTACAATCAATCCTATTCCTTTCTTGCAAGCCTTCTGCCTCCCCGCGTCTCCGACATACAAATTATAAGAAAAAAAAGAAAAAACATTAAACCTTAATAGACAAACACACATTATATCAAGTTTAGGTTAATTTGAAATATTTCCTAAATTATATCTGATTGTCTTGATCTGTTTCTACAATTTTAATCCAATAAATGAAGACTACCAAACTAATTGTAGAGAAATCAGTTTTTTCTCTAAAAAAAAAAACTGAATTAGTATTTCTCTACAATTAGTTTGGTAGTCTTCATTTATTGGATTAAAATTGTAGAAACAGATCGAGACAATCAGATATAATTTAGGAAATATTTCAAATTAACCTAAAAACAC
>WYDF02280707.1:0-17146 GCA_009867245.2 Adranes taylori | reverse complement strand
CTGTTCGTTTGTTTGATAGAGATCAAATTTCGTTGTTAGCCTTTTGGTAATAATTCTCATGAAGAGTTTATAAATCTGCGAAAGTAAGCTGATTGGTCTAATAGACACATTAGATGTTATGAAATATAATCATTAAGTATTCTTGTGAAATTGCCACAAATTTCATGTGTCATTAAAAACTTTACGCTCGTGTGATTTTGCCAGAACGTAGTACTTGTCTATTAACTTGCAATAGGGATCCATGAAATGCCAAGCGACAAATTGCTAGATGAAATGACTAGCATATAGGCGGGAGTGAGTTGGCGGGTGGTCAGAGAAGCAATAATCATGAAGCGGGGATGAAAGACGTAATACCGTAAGATGCAATTAGGTTTACTGCAGCCAATTTTTGTCACAGAATAGCCCTGCATTACCCAAGTATGAATCACTTCCCAGAAATAGATTTGCTACTCCATGTAAAGTCTCTTATTATGCATAGAAACTAAGACAGTTTAAGGGGAAAGTAAATGGCAGGGAGTTTTGAAACAATTCAGGTCAGCTCACAAGAAGCAAATTTGCATTCCATTGTCGTTGCAAGTAAGCGAAATTTAGACACGGACATTATACCGTGGTTGGTCAATGTTTTAAAGAATTATTAACGTTCTGATATTAACGAGTAAAGTAACTATGGCAGGTTTAACAAACAAAAATGTAAGTCTCATCTTATTTTTAATTATGTAGAAGCGATTTATTTTCAAGCAATAATTTTATAAAGAATAATAAATCTAATTGTCAATAATATTTTATATTTAAATATATTTAACAAACATTAATCCTTTAAATTAATTGATGAATAATTTTCTATTTTAATTCCAATTTAATATTTTATGCATGCAAAATATTTACGAATATATATTTACATTTTATTAAAAAGAGTTGTTTATTCTTTTATTTATTGTGTTATACCCCAATCTAATTAAAATAGTGTATCATAAATATCTGCATGTAGAGGGGATGTGTTCTAGGTTTCAACAATTTTTGGAACCTCGAGGAAACCAAAAATTGCCACTAAGTCCAGCCACTAAGTCAAAAGGTTAACGTGACAATATGAACAAATTTCTTTATAATAAACGAAAATACTGAAACAGACAATAATAGGTTCGTTTAGGTGGTTAAAATAATAGGCATATTATATATTTACATATTTTAGTTCTTTTATAATTTTTATAAATACATTTTGTGATAAATTTACATTTTATTTATAGTTGTAATTATTTTTCTTTACCAGAGACACTCGGTTTAGTTTACGAACTCGTTTCGGATATCCATCCATCGTCAGACTGCTTGTCATTTTCGGTCTGACAGTTGTGACTCGATTATGGCGCTGTTATCGGTCTGAGCTGTTCTTCCATTGTCGTAAGTTTTCTCTTTGCGGTGTTCTTTATGTAGTAATGTTAGTGGGATGAGGATGTTTTCAATTTTGCAGTATAGTTCATTGAATAGTTCTTGTGGATTTTGTAGATTTCTATGTATTAAAGGCTTCTTAGGCTTCTTCTGCTTCTTTTTAATATTGTCATTGTATTTTCTATTTTAATTATATAAAAAAGAAAATTATCAATTAACAAATAAGTAAATAATTATTATTTATATTTCGTAAGGATGTGGCGTTTCTCCCAAAGTTCCTAATATGTACGCCAGATTTCCTGCTGCAAGTAATGCAGTAAATACGTGTTTCACGCCGTTTTTGGTATCCACACTCGAATGACATCAGGGACAATGCACTCGAATCACATAAAATGTTTCATCTAAGCTGTCTTCGGTTGCTCCTTCTGTGCTAATGTTTAGAAGTCGCTCGCCCTCTGAATTGTTCTACCAATATTTTTCTGAATTTCAAATGCGAACTTGGTATCATATTCATGCGTTTTCTTTGTTGTATATTATATATGAATTGACGCGTCAGATTTCCAAACGTCCAGAAAAATAATTTTTATCACCACTTTAATGACAAAGAATGTGTGATTTTGGCAGTGTTCCAAGTAGTAAGGATTAAAAAAGGTAACAACCCTTTTATCTTTCCATGCCAACACTAACATGTCACACTTTCTAAGAGCAATTGTATGTTTTGCCGTTAAACTTTAATTTGTTTTATTCTTGAGGTAGTCCTTTTCTATTTCGTTTTTTTATGTCTGTAGCATGGCATTTAAATTTTGTAGTTTATAGGTTAGATACGCTGATATAATATCGATCGGTGAACATGTGATATCCCTCAGTTAGGTGATATTTTTTTCTAGAAATATAAAGGTATTGTGATGGTCACTAGAAGTTCTGGATTTGGAAGATATTCATTTGTGATGGAGCCGTAATTAGGAAGAATGGAATAAACGTATTATGTATTCGAATTCGCTAAAATATGTCTTCTTATTCACTATTTAGTCAGTTTAGCGGCGTTGTAGGTAAAAAACCAAATTTGCCTTTAAACTGAACCACTCACTGCTTCATCTACAGAAAGATTTTGTTTCGGTATGAAACGTGAAAATTTGTAATCGATGTATTCCAAGAAATCTTTGAATTCGAGTTTTCAAATGTGGATTTCCGGGTGGAATTTCTTTCAACAGGAACATCTAAAATATTTAGTTGAACTCTTGCGAATATCTTCGAATATAACTGACACTGTGGACCAATATTCAAATCTATTTTCTGGCGGTATTGTGCCCATATTGAAAATTACTGCAAGAGAAGCCCAATTTTTTTCTTTTTTAGATCAACTCCTATCATTCCAAATTGATCGATTTGTCAATCATTTTTCGCTTTTTTCACAATTGTACAAATTTGACTGTATACACATTCCACTAACAGTCGGTTTCTTTCATCCGCCTAGATATTTCCCAGAGTACTACTGGAATAGATAATGTGTATTCAACCAATTTGAATACATTTGGTGCAAGTCCTTTGTTAAAATATCCATCTATAGACCAGAAGATTAGATATTCATTATCAAAGACAATTTATCAATCATTCAAATACAATTAAATTATCTATATTTTATTATGCAATTTGTAATTTTTGTTAAAATTTGTACAGAGAGCTTGCGTTATAAAAATTCAAACACAGCGTATAATTTTGCATGGACTAATAGGATTTAGACATTAAAATACCACATTCATTAATTCACAAAATATCCATACGTATCTGAACGAGCCCACAAGGCCTGTATACAATCCACTGCTGCTACAGGTATTAATAAACAAATTCTAGTAGAAATTTTGTATCCTTAATAAAATACATGATCAATTTTTGGTTTTGTTAATTTGAAAAGATTATATGTAATTTTATTTGTAGCATTTGTCACAAATGTTATAGTTTCTAAGAAAATTCCAAATTTCTACTTATTCAATTGTCAAAGGCTGAAAAAAACTTATGCATAAAGCTAAATAATACTACTTCTCCTACCAGTAGAGGAAAAGTAATTCTTATGCAAATTTAAAAGCCTAAAGCGTAGATGATGTTGGGGTTCTAAACTAAACAGCATTCAGTTAATATAGCTTTTTTTTACCTACGTAAGTCTCAAATACATGTGCTATGTTAGTCCAACGCATTCACTGTAAATCAGAACTTATAACGCTTTTTTTAGCGGCTTATGCGTTGTGGAAAGACGGATATGTTGAATCATGTATGGAAAATTATAAAAAAGTTTAAAACAATTATATGTTTTAAAAATTCATGCACAACTCAGCTTCTAAACTGAGAAATTTAAAACTGATGTTTTACTGCAGTTCCTGTTTCTGCTGTATCTAATTGAGAATTCAAGTCCTACGCCCGAAACGCGATGAACCATTTCATTCCGTAAAGATATCGCGTTAAACTTCGGTTCACGGTTCCATTTAAAATTCAATAACGGTATGTTTTAGAGTGACAAAGAAATAAAAAAAGATAATAAGTTGACTCCGTATAAGTTAAAAAGATTTACAATCACCATCGCCCAACTCAACATCGCAGAACAATTACGATCCAATTTGTGTGTCGTTGTGTCAGAAAACGGTACGGTATTATTAGAATCGAAATCATCATCGTTATGCATTCGTTGCGGTATACACGTCGGTGCAGTATTCCAATCGGTGTGGTATGCTACTTGGTACGGTACATCTCATAAGTATATCGTGCAGAGTCGTTTGTAGTTCATGCATATTTTTTACTTCAATTGGCTCAACGCATAATAACCAATGAAGCATGCGACTGCATATTGTTGGGTGCGTATCCATCTCGGCCAATGCATTGCCTAGTACATTATCATGTGCATAGAAAATAAGCTTGTTGGCTTTCACGCTGTATGGAAATATGTGTTTTTTCTACTTCATCCATTGCAAGCACGTTTAATTAAATATTGTCTTCCTGCTTCCATGAAGGTAGACCACTATGTAAATGCGTTTGAAGAGTAGAAACCCTTTTCTATTTATTATTAAGTTAGTTTTCAATGAACTACCGTAAATATATAGCGAAAAAATAAATTTATAAATCATAATTTATGGATTTGGTATATTAGAGGCTCCAAATGGGAACAAGTTCTTTTCAAATGACATCGGGTTCCAAACATAAACCGCGATAAGAAAAACGTTCTTTAAGCAACGACATCACTAGTTTCGTCGTAAAAATCAGAAGAATATTTTAAAATACCATTCTTTAGAACACGTATTAAATATCTATTTTTTTTTTTTTTATTAAATACCACGAATCTGCTAGATTCAAAGAGGTACTATAAGAATCGATTGATTTCTTCTCCAATACCACTTACAGGCACCTCCTCTCGCTTACAATCAACTTAAACGTGGCATAAATAGTTTACACAAAATTGGTTAAGCCAAGAATTTCGTAATGCGCAGTGATACAGAAGGAAAGCTAATAACACAGAACAATATAGAAAATCGTAGCTGTCGAGCAAAGGTATTCTTTGCAAGCATTTAACATTTTGCTGTCTTTAGTAAGCCTACTATTTATTCCACAACCTTGAAGCAGTAAACATTTATATCAAGGCCATTTGGAAGTAAAAGTCGCTTGCGGATTTAGACAAAAAAGTCAATCGAGCTAAGGTCCATATACCAGCCAAAATTCTTCTCATATTTACAGATTACTTAGAAATATTTCTGACACTTCTTTCGTAAATATTCCTGAATTCAATATTACATGTAAAAAAATTAAAGAAAATATAATAAATAAATAAATAAATTTTGTTTTTGTTAATGGTGTTGATGTTTTGATGGAATTGATTAATAAGATTATTTTGTGTTTTGTATGCGATTTTTATATTGTACGGTTTAAATAACTATTTTATATGTGTCCTATTTTATATGTATCCTTGCCCGTGTAGGTTATTGTTGTATATTTATTGTTTTCCTGGTTATTTTGTGACATATCTGATCTATTTGGTTACTGATGCGTTTTGATTTATCATCTAAACTCAGCGAAATATTTCTACAAACCTACGAACAAAAATCATCGAAGCATTAAATCAAAACACATCAGTAACTAAATGGACTTGAGTCAGAAAGTAAGTGATATATAATAGTGCTTACGACGTTTTTCACATATATAAAATATTTATAATGGAGCACGTAACAAAGATAATACATAGAATATAATTAAATAAATAAAAATATTTTAAAGGAATGTCCACAATAAACCCCTATCATGAAATATTTAAAAATCTTTTTCTAAATTATAACACTCTTTCAAAGCATACACCTGCAAATCCCCATTAGCATAGAACTCTTACATTTCTCTTTTATAATGCTATATACGTATTATTTTAGTCATATCTACTATACTACTGATTTACTACGTTTTCCTGGATTAGTATTATCTTACGTTTTTCATCTATATTTTGCCGTAGGATATAACTAAAGACACGTCTGTAAGACTGAATAAAAAGAAACTATCTAGGTAATATTTCTTTCAAAAGTTTTACCTAATCGGATTTTACTGCTTTCAGTGTACAGAACGAAAATTTCTATCAAATATACAGGATAATTTCTATTAGAGGACCTCTTTTCCGCTTATATAAACATTGACATGGGCAGTTATAAATAAAACTTTAGGCATTGCTGTTTCTGAATATCGAAGTACGCTTGAGTGTTGGAGTCCACATTTTTAATACAATGAAAGACTAATGTTCCAAAACCTCCATTTAATAACAAATTTGCAAGTTTAGGTGAGCTTCCAAGCCCAGCAAATTAAATTAGTTGTTGACATGTTTCGTGGAAACAATTATCACATCATCAGAACTATAAAGGGCTAATATAAAATATATATTTTGACAAGAGCAAAAGAAAAATTTTACTTCATGTGTCTGCATGTAGATTTTGAAAGATTTTCTTTACAATTTTAACAATTTATGTAAATATTTGGAAAATTAGAATTGACATATTTTGTTAACTTTAAATAACGTCTTGTTAAGAAAATTTTTACATAAATTGTGATGGTAATTAATATTTTACTTGTTTTTCATTTTTCAGCGTATCAACCCCATTTCTGACGTTTAATACTGATTTATAACAGCTAAACCGTAGCGGACGGAAACTACTATATCTATTTGACTTAACAACTTCTGATCTAGGGACTGAAGGAAAAAGGCTTGACACATCGAATGAAAATATTTTATAATTCATGTGAAATTCAAATTCTACTAAATCTTTGATTAGATGTTCCGAATTTTTGATTGAATAGACATTATCTTCTAGATAAGGTTTTAATTTTAAATTTAACCATTTAGTAAAGTTATACATCAATGCAGGACAGAAAGACACTATAGGTCTGATTGGAATAATTAACACATTTTCTTTATTTAGTGGAACATTACCCATGTTATGACATTTTAAGATTGCATATCTACTACTATCTACTATAGTGATATAATCTGAGTGATATAATCACTGGCTGCGATTATTCTCGCTGACCAAAAGGAATTGACTAGGTCTTGTTTCAGAATTAAAGCTTTGGAATAGCGCGATTGGGTTCTCGCAGCCATCAGACAACCAAAAGACAACAACTCGATTGCGTGTCTTTTATTTCTCTTTTCATTCTGGGCTGGGTAGTTCCTTTTATGCGAATTTTCTGGCAAGGGAAGCATCCGTTGAGCTGTAGTGTTTTGCATAAGCCGATGTGTTTCGACAGACTCTGCCTCAAAAAAGGCGGAGTTAGAAAAAAATGTTTAGGAAGGTTATACTTCCGGCCAATCAAAAGTCTTTTCCGGATACGTTAAGAAAATTTAAGGATCAAAGTTGCATTATTTTGTTCATGGTTATGTAGTTAAAATGCAAGTGGTGGTAATTTCTAAAAGTAGTGGGTCACACCAGCGGTGGAAAGAATAGCATGATGCGTTAAAATATCAAAGTATCTCATAGAAAAACGCCTCAGTCAAAAATACGTTAAAAATAATATCCAATCAGATTGTTACGCGCCAAAAAGGTAAACAGCTTAATGAACATGCAGAAAATTGTGGTAGGATGAAATTTCCTGTCCGAACTTGCGAAGCCGACAAACGAAAAATATACGTTAAACAGTCGCTTCATAAAAAAAACCAGCCAACGTAAAAGAAATACGTAAATGGTAGACTTAAAATATATGACAAATAAGATCAAAGGCACCCGTTCGTCGTTTCGGCAAATATAAAGCTTTTGCAGCGTTCGTATGCCGCCGGCTTCCTATTGGCTCGTGACCTTTCATTTCTTTACATTTAAGATAATACAGCGTGGTTTTTATATATTTTTTTCTTCTTACTTTAACTAATTTACTAATGTCTAATTGATTGAATAATATATATTAGATTACATTTAATTATACATTTTATATTCCTTTGATGAATTAGATTAGTCAGTTTAGATATATATATATATATATATTATTAGAGGATCTCATTTAATCTATGATTTATTAAGGAATTGCTTATTGCGATTATTAACTAGTTGAATTAATGAGAATCTGATGTCAATTTCAACAATCAATTAATTCCGTTTTATTAAAAAAACTGTGTATCAAGTATCAAAAAATTCCTCAAGGCACCTCTTATAACATTCTACTGTTTCGATACAGCAAATCGTTAAACAATCAAATAGTTTCTTAGTTTTTAAATGTAAATCATGCAACCAAAAATTATTTAATGGCATCTCTTAAGACATTCTGCTGTCCTGATACTTTAAATATTTCAACAATCAATTAATTCCTTTTTATAAAACAAAAAATGTGATTCAAGTAGCAAATCATTCTAAAATGTACAACATTCTGCTGTCCTGATACTTCAAATAGTTTAACCTAAGTACATCGAAAGAGTTTTTGTAAGTTAGTATTCATAACTATCCTCGAAAATTTTAAAGAATCCAGTTTGGTTAAGAATTGTAGCAGCTATCTTTTTTAGTGATAAATCGAGTTATCAAGTTTCATCCGTTCTGAGAAAAAAATGTTCATGGTCGCATTAATTTTCGCAGTTCTAATCTAGGGGCTTAGGTGCTTTTCTAATTTAGGACCGCCATTCTTTGCTAATTTTTATATAAAAGGTTCCAATTTAATATATATATATATACGAAGCTTCTATAAACATGGCAGCAAAATGTCACAAAAATATTAACCTAAGAATCAAAATCAGGAATTGAGATGTTTTAGTGAACTATAACTGTAGCGGAAAGTATTCTTAACATAGGCAAACAATGCAGCCTTCAAAACCAACTGCAATCTAGCTAAGAATATTACCCAAAACTAACTGCAGATCAGTTACTGAGAGCGTCGTACCAAATGCATTCTATGCATATTATTTTTGCACCCAGATTAAACCTTGATGCCATATTCAACCATGAATTCGACATCTCGCACGCGCTTATTAGTATTTGCGCTTGCACTGCTATAGTCGAGCCAGTTACATACAAGCAACGTCCTGTTCTTTTTTGAAAACAATTAGCGCTTGCACTGTCTTCAGTCGAACCGATTCGCGCCTATTTCATCGCCTTACTACGATTGCCTCTTCTATATTATTTCCGCTACGATTAAATATTTTACCTTAACGTTCTCTCTTCTGCGATTATACTTCCTATGATTATTTTCTACACATCACTTATTTTCCGCGCTTGTATTGGAAATCACGATCTAAGACAGAAAATAGCTGATAAAGAACAGTGAAGATTGCATGGATAGTCAGTGGATACGATTTTCGCCAAGTATATTGGAAGAAGTCTTTGTCAAGATCTGTATTTTGAAATTCATGTAAAATCCATTAATTTGATTGAGTGATAATTTCACTTAAACAATTAATATTCGCATTTTATAGACATTTGCGTGATTTTATATAATTTTATTGAACTTTAAAACTCTGGGCTAATCAGATATTATTTTTTATTCATTAAATTAACTTATCTTTAAAACCGTTCACGATCATCACTGTGTGGCTCAAAACCAAAGAGTCGATTATTATAAACCGCTCTACGTAACTAATTTCAATAATAACTAGCGGCGCCACTTTGGTAAAACATATCTAATCACTAAATTTTAATAATCATTATTTTTTATTAAATTAAAATATCCTCAATTTAACCCCTAATAAGTGTAATTATGGTTCAAGTAGTTGCTCGTCTGACTAACTACCCCTACATCATTACCCATTAAAAACGAGGCGTAACAATGTTGTGTGACGTGTACAACTTAAATAATTACTCTCATATTAAGGATTAGATTTATTGGAAGTAAAAAAAGTTTGCATAATGAATAGTTTATATATAAACAGAATGTATGAACAGTGCAATAGCAGTGATAATAATAAATCATTGCACGAATAGTGTTTGAGCAATTATCAACAATGCTTGAGTGCAATACAAACATTTCAATTAACATATTTAATCATCTAAAAAGAGACCGCAACATGTAAACTAAGAACAACCAGTTGCATCATGTTGCACTGACAACATGTATATAATGAATACAGAACATAATAGGATAGAGGTAGAATAAAGTTTTGGCAAAAGCGATTCTGTGCGTTTATTGAATATTCGATAAGTTTACAAAACTGTTTAGAGGAAATTTATTGATTTATTTGAAAAATTAGATTTTAAAAGGCATATAAATATTACAACATACAAGGGCTATTTGACAGTGATACCGGATTATCATTAATTCAATTAGTAAACGATTGCAATAAGCAAGTCTCTAATAGTTCATTAATTCAATGAGTAATCCGCTAATATAATATAGAAATTGACTAATAAAATCTAATTCAATTTTTTTTTCTAAGCTAATGTAATGTACCAATTAATAAATCAGTTTAGAAATAACTTATAAAGATTTAATACGTTCAAAAATAAAATCCAAATCGGGATAAAAGATCAAGAGACCTGCCGCAGTGAGAAAGATATAATCGTCAACAACATCCTATCCGCATAAAGAAACATATAGATATTTATAGCTACGCAAATTCTCTCGGGTGTAATATTCTGAAAAGACAAATACGCTGTAAGAACTTTCATCGAAAAGCTATCGGCATCCTTTATCTTATAAATGTATATTATTAATATTATTTGGTAATTAGTTATTACTAAACTAATTTATTAATTTGCATATAACATTTGTTAAAAAACTGAATTACATTTGATTAGTCAATTTATATATTATATTAGCGGATTACTCATTGAATTGGTAAATGATTAGAGAATTGCTTATTGTAATCGTTAATTAATTAATTTATTGATAATCATGTATCAAAACGGCCCCATTAAATTGGTTAGTTGCAATTAATTGCGTCCCGAGCTTCTGTCTGTTGTTTGGAATTTGAATTGTATTTTGGAACTTGAAGGTCTATACTTTGAAATTGTTCATAGTTGTCTATTTACAAAATATTTACAATTGTTTATTATTAAAGAATTTATTGTAGTAAACTTGATTGTAGTGGAGCTTACAAGTATCGCGCATGGTGGAAGTTTTTGCGTGAATTGACCCCTGGATTAGTTGATGAATTTGATGAATTGGTGAATTGGCGAATTGCTATGTTGAAGTTCCATATGTTTATGGTTGTGGTAGTGGTGCTGATGATTAGAGCTCCATATATATTTTTGGTTGATGTGATATTTGTGGACCGTCGAACCTCGATATGTAGCTTGATCCATGAAGATAAGAGGTACGTCTTCAGATTACGCGTCGAGTAACATAAGCGGACGGGCCAATTTGATTGATGAATTTACGTTATTTGCAGATTACCGACCCTCGATGTGTGGGCTTGAAGGTAAGATGTACGCCTTCAGGTTTGGGCCGAAACCTCATTGAGTGGACAGGCAAGTTTTCGACCGTAGAATTCATGATATAGACTCCAGGATCCATCTAGTGTTTGTACCATGACGTGCTGAGCGCTTGAATATTCCGGTCGGAACGGATGTGACAAAATGTTTAGTCAATGGATACGAGCTTGTTTGTCATCGATACATAAGGTCATCGATATAGGCGAGTTCGATGATCGTCTTGTTTCTCGATTTTTGCTGTTGTAAATGATAATGTCGCGTAGAAGACCAAAGCGGTTGGTCCAGATATCTAGACGGAATGGGTGTGACATCATTCTCTAGAGTGTGTAGTTAGTGGTTTTCGAACCAAATGGCATGATGTAGAATCTTTATGATTTGATGCTGTTGAGCTTGGTTATGGAATATTCATGATGGTATGACCCATGATGGAGTTGGGTCGTAGCGTTGTGTTCTGGGTTGTTGCCCTTTTTGATTGTGATACGTTTGGATTGATGTTGTGATACATTTAGATTGATGATTGTGATGCGCGTTTGAGGATTCTTGTTGCCATTGAAGATTATGATGCACGCTTGATGATAGTTGAAGATTATGATGCACGTTTGAGGATGATTAACGATTTTGATTTGCGCGTTTGGGTTGTTTGATCTTTGCTGTACGTTGTGAAGATGTTGTGGGGTCGGAGGTCTTCATGAACTTGTTGGTGTGGAGAGGCAATTCGCCATGGTGACACAACTGGAGGCGCATTTGGGACTTGTGGATAATCTTCCTTGTTATTGTTGGCGTGTCGGGTGTGCTGGTAGTCGAGTTGTTGAGGATTTTGGCCCTGAAATTCCTAACGGTAGGCGCCGGGTGTTCTGGAATATGATTTGTTGGAATAATAATGGTTAAAGGAAGCTCATTTCAAGACCAAAACTTGAAGAAGGAGAAATTTAATTTTTGTTTAAAAATGGAGAAAAACTAGGCCAGGTCCACTAAAATCAGCGGTCACCCAAGAAAACGTTAATGCTATGCGCAAGATGATTACTGAAGATAGTCATGTAACTTACCAGGCTATCGACAGTTCCTTGGGCATTTCTAAAACCTCAATCCAAAAGATTTTACAAGATTAGTTCGACGTGAAAAAATTAGTTTCTCGTTGGGTCCCGCTTCTGTTGACCGATGAACAAATCGCGACTCGTGTCAGTTGGTGATAATTAACCTAATAATTAAAGTAAGTCTCTTGTTTGAGTGTTTCAAGATGAGGAGAGCCAAACCAAAGTCATCCGTTACCGCAGTATGTCGAAAAATGGGGCTACAATTCCTTTACAAAATCGAAGGACGGTAACTGCTGATTCGTACACAACCGTCTGTTTGCCAGAAATGATTTCTGAGCTGCAAGAGAACAACCAACAGCGTTGGATCATCCTTCACAATAGCAGTGCGAGTGCTCATACTGTTCGACAAACATTTGAGTTTTTGGAGTAACAAAACATCGAATTGCTTGATCATCCTCCGTACAGCCTCAAGAATTTTCTTACATTTCCTGCCAACAGGAATGCACTGCGTGGTCAACGATTTCAATAACCTGAAGATGCGGTCGATGTTTTCCAAATGACCACTTCGAGCATACCCATTGAAGAGTGGAATAAATGCTTTATCAATTGGTTTGAGCGAATGCAAAAGTTCATCAGCAATGGTGGCAAGTACTTTTAAAAACAATAAAGGATTGAAATTTAAACTATTGCTTTTTGTTAAACCTACATGCCAAAGTAAAAAGACATCCCTCTATAATCATAAAATTTTTGGAAAATTGACTTGGAAGCACAGGTACAATTGTTGAGAAGTGAATAGTTGCGATACCACTGTATTAAAAGTTGCTAACCGTAACGGAAAATGAAAAAAAAGTCAGACCAGCACCGGTAATTAGATGATAAAGCACTTTTTCATTCGCTTTTACTCTGACAATTCGAATTTTAGCCAAATTGCGTTATTTGACCGCAGGACATGGATAATGAGTCCATCGATTTGTCTATTTTTTGCATTTTTAACATTTTATAAAGAATTTTTCCATTTTGTATTTGAAATCACTGAAATCTTCATGGATCGATTGATAAATATTTTATTCGTCAAAATCCGACGACTATGTAGTAGTGCGCGAAGGAAACATAAATCAGAACATTTGAACTATAATACGAATAAGAGCATACGTTTAAGATATATTTATATAATATTGTTGATATACAAATTCTTAAGTGAAATAATGGAATATAATATTTCATATATTCTACACAGGTTTAAATAAAGGCCTTTATACCAATGGCATAGCATAGAATAAATGCGGTGTAATTAAACTTTCATAGCTATTTGTTTTGATTGTGTCACGTTGATTTTTGAGACACGGGATTGTGTGAACCCTAACTGGACAAATGAATCCTTTTTCCAATTAAAGCCTATCCTATCCGACCTGAAGTGTTAAGTTAGGGCTAGGTACAAGTCAATAATTATTATTAGGGGATTGAGGAACATCCATACATAACTATACTGTATAATTAGACAAGTATCATTAGAGCCTTTGCTTGAATAAGGCCAAATACTTAACCTTACTATACTCAATACGGTTCAGGAATTAGTTAAAAAATTTCATTAAAATACACTAGAAATCAAACACAACAAGAATTTAAACAATTTATTATTAAACAAAATAAAAAAATAATCAACTTGATTAAATAATGCATGGTCAAAGGTACAAGTATAATAGATCTCCTCAAAGAACAAAGCGATAAAAATTACTGATTATATACCGCTAAAATTCATATTTAATTTGATTCATACTAGAAGATGATTTATTACATTATCAAAATTATATATTTAAAGTAAATTATAATTATTTATTTCAAATTATATCAAAAGAACTTAGTGGTATTTGAGTTACTCAATTATTTGTTCATAGCCATAATTCAGACAATAAAAATGAACGAAAAAATACGCGTAATTTAAAATAAACTTTAGACTAGACTTGTCAACTATTAAGAAAATTCTGACAGCCACTCTACCAATTGTGTTTCTTTTATAATTTTTGTCGATTATGATTGCCTCTTATGGGCGAACCTTGTATAAACGGAAGAGATTGTTCTCACTCTCACTTATCCATCTAATAAAGTATTTTTTCAATTAGCTCTTTTCTAAGGACGTAAAACTGAGTTTCGCTAGAAATTACCTCGGTTTTCTTCTCCGCTCCGCGGAAAAGTATTATTCTCCTCCCAGACCCTAAAAGATGCTAGGTGTATGCTCTGTTTATTCACACGTATTCAAATGATTGAATTTCCCGTAGATTCTATATTTAAAATATTTATAGATTATATCAGAATCTAAGAAGTGAATAAATTTAATATCTAATTTGGCGACGTGAATAACACTGGTATAAGTTTTACACACATAATAGTTAGGTTTTACACTAATTGTAATAGTTTACGTTTATTTTCACTTAGCAATTGTTCATTTAGTGCGCTATATGTGCCTGAATTAGACTGTCCATTCTTCCGCAATTGTGCTTAAAACCCCAATGTTGCCAAGTTCGACTAACGTTCGTAACTTAGTATTTACTTCTCACATACTATTACATTCACTATACGAGGGTGGTTTTACAAAAATCTAGCCAAGATAGATGGCGCTACGGGACAACGAAAGCCATATTGGTGTAGACATCTGCCATCCAACACATGTCGTATGTCAAAATTTGAAGCGAAAAAAAAATAGAAAAATGAGTGGTTTTTACAGCCATAGTAAGCAATCAACTTTTTTGTTTTGTGAAAAATAGAATATCGTTCAGTGACTAAGTTCCTTCATAAAGGAAAAACAGTACAGAAACCAAAGCTTAACTGGATGCTGTTTATGGCGAGTCTGCACCGTCACTAGCAACAGCTAATTTTGGAACGTTCAGTTTGTTCGTGGTCATACGAGTGTTTTGAATGATAACAACCCAGGGCCCTCAAACAACGTCATCACACCAGAAATCGTCGACAAAATCCATGATATGATTATGGCAAACCGTCGAATCAAAATCCGTACCGTAAGAATCAACAGTTGCTACTATTAAATTATAGAAACATCAACATTCTGCCTCAACACTTAAGGTTCCAAACAAATTTCCTGATGATGATTTTGAAACATGAGAACCGAAACGTCGACAAATAATACCAAACTGAGTTAATATCAAACCGTGTCCAAATACAAAAATTTTTATTTATATACTTTCATCATTTACGTTGGATGTGATCACTACCACACTATTCAATTTTGCACGGAGCCATCAGGGTGGTTTTTCAAGAAATTCGTTCCGTTTATGGTACGAGCTATGTTACTCTCCTAAAGAAATGGTGTGTTTTCAAGCAAAGACTTGCCAATAATAAGCTTCAACAGTTGTTACTATTAAATTGTAGAAACATCAACATTCTGCCTCCACACTTAAGGATCCAAACAAATGTCCTGATGATGATTTTAAAACATGAGAACGTCGACAAATAATACCAAACTGAGTTAATATCAATATAACAGAATGTTGTCCAAATCCAATTTTTTTTATTTAACTTTCATCATTTACGTTGGACGTGATCACTACCACTCTATTCAATTCTGCACGGAGCTATCATGGGGTTTTTTCAAGAGATGCTTTCCGTTTATCGTACGAGCTGTGTTACTCGTAGAAAGTGGTGTGTTTTAGAAAAGGCTTGCTAATAATAAGAATCAACAGTTGCTACTATTAAATTATAGAAACATCAACATACTGTCGCAACACTTAAGGTTCCAACAAATTTCCTGATGATGGGGTTAAAACATGAAAACCGAAACGTCGACAAATAATAGCAAACTGAGTTAATATCAATATAATAGAATGTTGTCCAAATCCAACAATTTTTATTTAATGTTCATCATTTACGTTGAACGTGATCACGACCACTTTATTCAATTACTTTCCAAACAAAATGGTGTGTTTTCAAGCAAAAACTTGCCAATAATAAGCTTCAACAGTTGTTACTATTAAATTGTAGAAACATCAACATTCTGTCTCAACACTTAAGGTTCCAATCAAATTTCCTGAATATAGTTTTAAAACATGAAAACCGAAACGCCAACAAATAATACCAAGGTAATAATACCAAACATCAACATTCTGTCGCAATACTTAAGGTTCCAACAAATTTCCTGATGATGGGGTTAAAACATGAAAACCGAAACGCCGACAAATAATACCAAACTGAGTTAATATCAATAAAATAGAATGTTGTCCAAATCCAAATTTTTTTATTTAATTTTCATCATTTCCATTGGACGTGATCATTACCACTTTATTCAATTACTTTCCAAAAGAAATGGTGTGTTTTCAGGCAAAGGCTTGCCAATAATAAGCATCAACAAATTTCCTGATTATGTTTTTTAAACATGAAAACCGGAACGCCGACAAATAATAGCAAGCTGAGTTAGTATCAATATATTAATCGCTTTGCATTCGATGCGGTATGTGGTTCGATGCAATATTAAAAATCGGTGCGGTATACCAATGATCGGTGCGGTAAATCGCTCTGCTTATCATGTTTGTTGTTCATGCGTATTTTCTACTGGAAGAACCATAATGAACTATGCATCTGCATATTAAGTGCTGCGTATCCCTCTCGACGTATTCCCGTGTAGAAATGTGTGCTATGTGCAAATGTGTGGCTATTACTACTGCATACATTACAAGCGTGTCTAATTAAGTGTTCTCTTGTTGTTTCTATGAAGATAGAAAACTATGCTAGTGCGTTTGAAATAGATCACTTTTTTCTACTTATTACTAAGTACCGAAAAAAACAAATACAGTAAGACCCCGCTTAACGCTGTTTCGTTTAGCGCTGTTTCGGTTTAGCGCTCTTTTATTTCAACCCGGGGAT